>SJYA01030439.1:0-12512 GCA_006410615.1 Neotragus moschatus | reverse complement strand
ACTGGAAGAGGCTCTAAGGGTTTAAATACCTTGGGCAAGCTATCACAGGGGCAGTGGGCTTTGAACCCAAGAAGCCAGGCACCAGCATCTACCCTTGTAGCCACTATGCCACGATGCTAAGTAGCAACCTAGGATGCAATGATCAAATATTGTCTTAGTTCAGTTGAAGAGTCAAGCTGATGTTAGGGTGCATTAGAGAGAAGACCCACAAGCAAAATCAGATGAAATCTTTCGTATTTCAGCCGAAGTGCCAATAACCTGGTGATTGATACATGAATGATGCAGAAAGCAGAGACTCGGATTGGAACAAGCCCTGCGTCATAACCCTCCGGGTTAGTACAAGAGGCCAGGGGAGCCCCACTGACCAGCTGCCCTAAGACCCAATTCTTCGGGGGCTAGAGCAGCAGGATATGATGTCTGAGCAGAAGAGATAACTGCAAAGTGTTTACTTTTTTTTCTTGTCAATAAGGATCAGCATATTATATCCAAATTTCCAACACCTTTTCATGTTTCCTTGGAAACAGTCCAGCCTGGGGAGGACTCAGGAGCAGCTGAGGACTGCAAAACACCTGGCACAGAGCTGTGTGTGCAGAAATCTCTCCCGACACCCAGCCCCGAGCCCGCTCCATCCGGAGGGAGCAGGGATGGACGCCCACACAGCTGTGGTCATGAGCGCTTCCTTCATTTTCCCCGAGCGCCTTGCTGACTGCGCTGGAGACACCAATCTGCGGGTCAGTGTGGTGTCGGAGTTCTGGCTCTAGAGTTGTCCTTCTTGGGGTCAGTCGTAACTCTGTCCTTTACCAGCCGTTTAATCTCAATTTTATCCTCTTTGGCACTCAGTTTACACACTTGCAAAACGGGGATAATAATCATACCTCTTTCAGTTGTGGGGACTGGACCTAAACACTAGCTCAACACCACATTCTGTAGATCTCTTATTTGGGATAGAAGAGGCTGACACGTGATAGCAATTTATTAAGTACCTAAAATGTTCTAGCTAATTCTGGTTAAGTAAATTTGGGAAAAGTTGTTCAGCCTTTCAAACTTAGACTGTTTATGTGTAAAACAGAGATGGCATTCACAGCTTAGGGTGTAAGGAAGGATTAAACGAAGTAGCGTAGCCATGTTAGTTGTTACTTAGTAGGTACTAATTTAGTGAAGGCAATGGCCCCCCACTCCAGTACTCTTGCCTGGAAAATCCCATGGGCAGAGGAGCCTGGCGGGCTGCAGTCCATGGGGTCACTAAGAGTAGGACACCATTGAGTGACTTCCCTTTCACTTTTCACTTTCATGCATTGGAGAAGGAAATGGCAACCCACTCCAGTGTTCTTGCCTGGAGAATCCCAGGGACAGCGGAGCCTGGTGGGCTGACGTCTCTGGGGTCGCACAGTGTCAGACACGACTGAAGCGACTTAGCAGCAATACAACAGACCCTAAATTCTTCCATAGATTTGCTCACAGATAAGATCTCCGTGAAATCAGTCTACTCCTACCAATTCTTATGATTAAATCTCCAGTTTCATACAGAAAAATATTTTGAATGAGCTTTCCTATTCTTGAGGTGCCTGCCAAAACAATGACTGCTATCCGAGCAATAGGCTAGTTATTAATAAAAAACCTACTGATCCCTGGTTTTTCACTAATGATTTGAGGCATAACTCAGTGTTACCAAAACTTTTAAAAATATCACTTTTGGTTAGATATTTACTTTTGTGTATTGATCTCAAACAAAGAATCTAGAACAAAGCCTTTGAGACAAAAGAAACAGCAAATTGTTAACAACTGGCGACCCGAAGATGGGGGGAGAAGGCAGCGCTTGCTTCCCAGGCAATGCCTCGTTCTGCACAAACTGCAGTTTGTCCTCAGGCTGTAAGGAAGCGAATTACCATCACTGTAGACTTTTAGACTTTGTTCATATTTAAACAAGCCCCACGACGTGCACTGATCTGCGTTTAGACAAGTTCTGAATTTAGACAAGGGCCAGCATCTGGGTGGAGGAAGAATCATGGAATAGTAAATTATATTTCCAAATTGCATAACCTCTGTTGTGGGGGCCTCCAAACTAACACAGTGAGCAATTACGCACCCATCAGATGCTCAAGATGATGGTAGATTAGCAAAAATCAGGGAGATGAACTATTTTGTCGAGTAAGATCAGACTCAGAAATTTATAAAGAAGGATAAAGATCAAATCTTTGAAAAAATAAAAGAATACCATAAAAGTCCTAAACCACTTAAAACATTTACTATTTTTTAACTCTCTACAGAACACTTCAAGGTCATTTGAACAAAAACTAAAATAATAAAACCGCATCCTCAACACAAGAGCTTTACAGCATAAACCAGGATTTAAACACAGGAAAGCCAACACCAAGGCAGGAGGGTCATGTTAAAACTCCACGTAAATGACAGCAGAGAAGCGGCGAGGGAGCAGGAGGTGTGGAATGTGGGGATGAACCACTGCTGCTTCTCAGCCTCAGAGGCTCTGGACTCACAGCTAAATTAATTAGAAGATATAAAAATACCTTCTTTGTGTATGGAATGCAGAGAAGCAAGATGAAAGCCTCTCGTGGGTCAGAAGCAAAATCACTACAAACTGCATTTCGGGGCCCTGGTACCTCCCGCCCTCCCAGCACGAAACCTCCCGTCTCTGTCCACACCGCTGGGCTCGTCTTTCATTATGCGCTTCAGGTGGACGGCTCACTTTTCCGTCTTGGCCTCTGGATGTGAGCAGGAACTTGGTTCAAAACTCAGAGTCAACGATGATTTTTGCATTGGCACGTTACGCCGGAAGCCATCACCCTGCACTGATCAAAATGGCCTTGACGCGCACCTTGGCTTGACGAAACCTCAGAAGGGCTTCTTCCTGAATGTCGGGCCCCTGACCTCCCTTTTCTTAGACCATTTACTTTAAAAAAAACTTGTACTGTAAATGCAAATTTTTTCTCTGCTCCTTTGAAATGTAGATAAACCTTCTCTCAGCCTCCTGCCTGTTTTATAACCCGGGGATTTCTTTTTCAAGGACCTGGGGGGAGGATACCCCTTTGAAATGTCATCATTAAAAAAGACAGCACCTCGGTCTCCTAGTCTCTGTGGGAGAGGGAAGCCTAATTTGAACAAGAGACAATTAGCCAACACCAGTGGACTAATCCCACTGACCAAACTTCCCTCCTATGTCCTCCAGCACTTTTTCAGGAGTTCCACTCAGAGTTTAAAACACCGTCTCACTTTTTGTTTCAACAGAGTTGAGTTCAATCTTTCTCCCCTCCTGCAATAGACTAGAATAAAATCTTTCTTGCCTGATTAACTCTGGTGCAATTTGTCTCTGACATCATACCGAATTTCTAATGAATCCTTTTGAGCGCTTTTGTCCTATTAAAATTAATTCCACAATTAAGCAAAACAAAAAAATACTTAAATATATGTGCAATAATATACTTCATGCCAAATGTTTAAGACACTATTACTTTAATAACTGTTGACCAAACTTACAATCACAGTGTAGCAGAAATGGTTAGTTGTCTTACCAGAGAACAGAAGAGTGTCCTGTCTGGAAAGCAAAGGAAAGAGGAATTTTAGAAAGAGTGGTCAGGAGGAGCACATGTATAAACTGTCCAGTAAGATACAGCAGAAAATGAGTGCTGGGTGATCTTTGCAAAAGCAGCTCCAGTTAAAATGGGGACTCTGAATGCAAGGCAGAAGAGAAGGGTAAAAAAGGACGAAGCCAAGTTCCCAAGAAAGCTACTGAATTAGCGATAAATCTAGTGCTTTTGTCCTTGGTCCCGATTGATAGAAGGATAGTGCCCAGAATATAAGGCTCACAAGGGTAAGCATAGCACATATTTCCAAATATAGCATCTAATAATCAAAGTGGAATGCTTTGTATTCTGCCTTTCGAGAAAGTGTGCAAAGGACAGCGGCAACGAAAAACAACTGGTAAAACAGCAGAAAGGGACAAACGGGACTCGCCAAGAAAGGGAGAGTGGCCTGAGCTCACGGTGAGATTTCCACGTACAACAAAGGGGAAAGGACTGCTCGACTCTGTTGCTTACAACTGCTCCACAGAAGAGATGGATCTTCAGAGGGACTGATCCTCAGAGCTGTACCACAGAACACACATTGGCAAGAGAGAAATGCAGCTTCAGATATGGTAAAGAGTTTGGTAGAGAATACCCGGGAGTCAATATTCCTCTCCCCAGGGAGTGACCACCAACAGGCACCCAGGGACTTTGTCATGGAAAGTACAAGTGAACATTCCTGAAAAGTCACTAGAAGGAAAGATTGTGGCGAACATTTCAAAAAAAAAAAAAAAAAAAAGAGCAGACTTCAAAGCATCACTTCACAAAGGAATTTTTAAGGACAAATGGATAAAGTTACTTTCACAGACTAGAAACCCGGTGGACCCCACATTAACCAGATCAAATTAAAATCACCGACAATGGGACAAGTGGACATTGCACATCCCCTCATGAAATGCACTGAGCAGAACACATCCCCAAGTGGTTTTCTGCCAAACAATGTTTAACCAGAATCTGATCATGAAGAAATGATCAGATGAATCCAAATTGAGAAACATTCCAAAAAACAAAGGGGTTGAACTCTTCAAAAATTGTCCACGTCACAAAATGTGCAAAAGGCAGGGAAACCCCCAGGTTAAAGAGGTCTAAAGAGGCACGAGAACTAAATGCAACATGTCAGCCTTATTTGGATCTTGCTCTGAAGAACATCACTGTGACCATGGGGAAAATTTAAATATGAATCACATATTAGACAGCATGTTAAGTGTCTTGAGAGTGATAAACGCATACTCATTGAAAAATGTTCTTTGTGATTCTTCCTCATTCTCAAAAGGTTGTGAAAAAATTATATGTATGTATATTCCAGAGCATAATCTTAACCAAGATTCTATTTAAAATTAGTGAGAATTTAGACAAACAAATCACGGTTACTAGAAGCCTGCTGCATGCTTCCTGAGTTAAGCTGGACTCATTTTTTACAGCTTAGAAGACAAGATATCTCAGTGAGATGTGGTAGGATTTAGCTTTTTTGCTTTTCGGAATCCAAAAGAGGGAATTAATGTCTGTCTTGATATCACATAGACATACTAAAGAAATGTGAATTGAATGGTCATATGGCAAAGTGAATTCAATCTTATCTGAATGGACATATTTCAGAGGGTTGACATCAGCCTGAAGGGATCTCTCCAGTATTAAGATAAAGGATTCTAGCCATCAATTGGAGAAGAGCATGAATGGCATGCTAACAAAATGTGTTAGTGACATTGGCAAGGATTCTCAGTGGCACAGACATGAACCCCAAATATAGACGAGCTGAGTCAAAACCAGCAATACGAGACTTAGTGAAAATGACTTGACGTCACTTTATTATCAATTAGTCAATACCAGTGCTTTGAACGTGTGCCAGGACCTGAGGGCTTCCCTGGGGGCACTAGTGGTAAAGGGCCTGCCTGCCGAAGCAGGAGCCAAACGAAACATGGCTTCAATCCCTGGTCGGGAAGAGCCCCTGGAGGGGCGCGTGGCACCCACTCCAGTGTATTTGCCTGGAGAGTCCCACGGACAGAGGAGCCTGGCAGGCTGCAGTCCCGAGGGTCGCGCAGAGTCAGACACGACTGAGTGACTTGGCACGTCTACAGGAACTGAGAACAGAAAGGCAAACAAAAGGTCAGAAACTCTTAATCTTGCATGAAAATTATATATTTAAAACAATTTTGAGTGAAATAAGTTCATGAAGGTAGAAGCACAGAAGCTTGGAAACGTGTATTAGGGAGAANTAGCAAAAATCAGGGAGATGAACTATTTTGTCGAGTAAGATCAGACTCAGAAATTTATAAAGAAGGATAAAGATCAAATCTTTGAAAAAATAAAAGAATACCATAAAAGTCCTAAACCACTTAAAACATTTACTATTTTTTAACTCTCTACAGAACACTTCAAGGTCATTTGAACAAAAACTAAAATAATAAAACCGCATCCTCAACACAAGAGCTTTACAGCATAAACCAGGATTTAAACACAGGAAAGCCAACACCAAGGCAGGAGGGTCATGTTAAAACTCCACGTAAATGACAGCAGAGAAGCGGCGAGGGAGCAGGAGGTGTGGAATGTGGGGATGAACCACTGCTGCTTCTCAGCCTCAGAGGCTCTGGACTCACAGCTAAATTAATTAGAAGATATAAAAATACCTTCTTTGTGTATGGAATGCAGAGAAGCAAGATGAAAGCCTCTCGTGGGTCAGAAGCAAAATCACTACAAACTGCATTTCGGGGCCCTGGTACCTCCCGCCCTCCCAGCACGAAACCTCCCGTCTCTGTCCACACCGCTGGGCTCGTCTTTCATTATGCGCTTCAGGTGGACGGCTCACTTTTCCGTCTTGGCCTCTGGATGTGAGCAGGAACTTGGTTCAAAACTCAGAGTCAACGATGATTTTTGCATTGGCACGTTACGCCGGAAGCCATCACCCTGCACTGATCAAAATGGCCTTGACGCGCACCTTGGCTTGACGAAACCTCAGAAGGGCTTCTTCCTGAATGTCGGGCCCCTGACCTCCCTTTTCTTAGACCATTTACTTTAAAAAAAACTTGTACTGTAAATGCAAATTTTTTCTCTGCTCCTTTGAAATGTAGATAAACCTTCTCTCAGCCTCCTGCCTGTTTTATAACCCGGGGATTTCTTTTTCAAGGACCTGGGGGGAGGATACCCCTTTGAAATGTCATCATTAAAAAAGACAGCACCTCGGTCTCCTAGTCTCTGTGGGAGAGGGAAGCCTAATTTGAACAAGAGACAATTAGCCAACACCAGTGGACTAATCCCACTGACCAAACTTCCCTCCTATGTCCTCCAGCACTTTTTCAGGAGTTCCACTCAGAGTTTAAAACACCGTCTCACTTTTTGTTTCAACAGAGTTGAGTTCAATCTTTCTCCCCTCCTGCAATAGACTAGAATAAAATCTTTCTTGCCTGATTAACTCTGGTGCAATTTGTCTCTGACATCATACCGAATTTCTAATGAATCCTTTTGAGCGCTTTTGTCCTATTAAAATTAATTCCACAATTAAGCAAAACAAAAAAATACTTAAATATATGTGCAATAATATACTTCATGCCAAATGTTTAAGACACTATTACTTTAATAACTGTTGACCAAACTTACAATCACAGTGTAGCAGAAATGGTTAGTTGTCTTACCAGAGAACAGAAGAGTGTCCTGTCTGGAAAGCAAAGGAAAGAGGAATTTTAGAAAGAGTGGTCAGGAGGAGCACATGTATAAACTGTCCAGTAAGATACAGCAGAAAATGAGTGCTGGGTGATCTTTGCAAAAGCAGCTCCAGTTAAAATGGGGACTCTGAATGCAAGGCAGAAGAGAAGGGTAAAAAAGGACGAAGCCAAGTTCCCAAGAAAGCTACTGAATTAGCGATAAATCTAGTGCTTTTGTCCTTGGTCCCGATTGATAGAAGGATAGTGCCCAGAATATAAGGCTCACAAGGGTAAGCATAGCACATATTTCCAAATATAGCATCTAATAATCAAAGTGGAATGCTTTGTATTCTGCCTTTCGAGAAAGTGTGCAAAGGACAGCGGCAACGAAAAACAACTGGTAAAACAGCAGAAAGGGACAAACGGGACTCGCCAAGAAAGGGAGAGTGGCCTGAGCTCACGGTGAGATTTCCACGTACAACAAAGGGGAAAGGACTGCTCGACTCTGTTGCTTACAACTGCTCCACAGAAGAGATGGATCTTCAGAGGGACTGATCCTCAGAGCTGTACCACAGAACACACATTGGCAAGAGAGAAATGCAGCTTCAGATATGGTAAAGAGTTTGGTAGAGAATACCCGGGAGTCAATATTCCTCTCCCCAGGGAGTGACCACCAACAGGCACCCAGGGACTTTGTCATGGAAAGTACAAGTGAACATTCCTGAAAAGTCACTAGAAGGAAAGATTGTGGCGAACATTTCAAAAAAAAAAAAAAAAAAAAGAGCAGACTTCAAAGCATCACTTCACAAAGGAATTTTTAAGGACAAATGGATAAAGTTACTTTCACAGACTAGAAACCCGGTGGACCCCACATTAACCAGATCAAATTAAAATCACCGACAATGGGACAAGTGGACATTGCACATCCCCTCATGAAATGCACTGAGCAGAACACATCCCCAAGTGGTTTTCTGCCAAACAATGTTTAACCAGAATCTGATCATGAAGAAATGATCAGATGAATCCAAATTGAGAAACATTCCAAAAAACAAAGGGGTTGAACTCTTCAAAAATTGTCCACGTCACAAAATGTGCAAAAGGCAGGGAAACCCCCAGGTTAAAGAGGTCTAAAGAGGCACGAGAACTAAATGCAACATGTCAGCCTTATTTGGATCTTGCTCTGAAGAACATCACTGTGACCATGGGGAAAATTTAAATATGAATCACATATTAGACAGCATGTTAAGTGTCTTGAGAGTGATAAACGCATACTCATTGAAAAATGTTCTTTGTGATTCTTCCTCATTCTCAAAAGGTTGTGAAAAAATTATATGTATGTATATTCCAGAGCATAATCTTAACCAAGATTCTATTTAAAATTAGTGAGAATTTAGACAAACAAATCACGGTTACTAGAAGCCTGCTGCATGCTTCCTGAGTTAAGCTGGACTCATTTTTTACAGCTTAGAAGACAAGATATCTCAGTGAGATGTGGTAGGATTTAGCTTTTTTGCTTTTCGGAATCCAAAAGAGGGAATTAATGTCTGTCTTGATATCACATAGACATACTAAAGAAATGTGAATTGAATGGTCATATGGCAAAGTGAATTCAATCTTATCTGAATGGACATATTTCAGAGGGTTGACATCAGCCTGAAGGGATCTCTCCAGTATTAAGATAAAGGATTCTAGCCATCAATTGGAGAAGAGCATGAATGGCATGCTAACAAAATGTGTTAGTGACATTGGCAAGGATTCTCAGTGGCACAGACATGAACCCCAAATATAGACGAGCTGAGTCAAAACCAGCAATACGAGACTTAGTGAAAATGACTTGACGTCACTTTATTATCAATTAGTCAATACCAGTGCTTTGAACGTGTGCCAGGACCTGAGGGCTTCCCTGGGGGCACTAGTGGTAAAGGGCCTGCCTGCCGAAGCAGGAGCCAAACGAAACATGGCTTCAATCCCTGGTCGGGAAGAGCCCCTGGAGGGGCGCGTGGCACCCACTCCAGTGTATTTGCCTGGAGAGTCCCACGGACAGAGGAGCCTGGCAGGCTGCAGTCCCGAGGGTCGCGCAGAGTCAGACACGACTGAGTGACTTGGCACGTCTACAGGAACTGAGAACAGAAAGGCAAACAAAAGGTCAGAAACTCTTAATCTTGCATGAAAATTATATATTTAAAACAATTTTGAGTGAAATAAGTTCATGAAGGTAGAAGCACAGAAGCTTGGAAACGTGTATTAGGGAGAAGGGCACCCCACTCCAGCACTCTTGCCTGGAAAATCCCATGGACGGAGGAGCCTGGTAGGCTGCAGTCCATGGGGTCGCATAGAATTGGACACGACTGAAGCAACTTAGCAGCAGCAACAAACAAAATCAGGACAGGCTGCCTACAGGAGGCACTGCACAAATGGCGAACTGTAAGGTGTGCTGCAGAAGCAAATCACACGGGAAGGCATCACAACAGAGGAATCAGGGGAGCTGGAGCAAGACAAGAAGACTGGACTAGCCTGGCAGAGGGAGCCCTCATATAAAGGCCCTGCTCAGGTTGGCCAGGACGCAGCAACAGGCTGAGAGAACGCCACTGTGGCTGGAGCAGAGAGAGCAAGTAGAACAGCCCCAGAGAAATTAGGATGGAGGAGACAATCCCAATAGATGCAGGAGTCGGAAAGGGTTACAGATTTAACCGACTCTGCTTTCAATGTGATTCAGTAACACAAGGTCGCTCCTCAAAGCATACAACAGCCAAGACAAGAGTGGTGAAGTCCTCGGTCATTCATTTCCAATCACACCCAACTTTAAATCTGTGTTTAGTTCAGATAAATTCAGAGCAATTTGTATGTTGAACCCAGTGGAAATCCTGAAAATGTGTCAAAAGGACTGAAAATAGGCACCTAAAGAGAAGAGACGATGCCAGGAATCTTCCAGAATAACTGTGTTCGAATATCTGAAGAGCCTTGATATGGAACAGATACAACAGCTGGTACATATTTACAAGAGTTAATGCAAGGGGGTCATAACAATGCAGGTTTAGCTCAGTCTTGGTTAGGCTTCCCTGGTGGCTCAGATAGTAAAGAATCTGCCTGCAGTGCAGGAAACTCGGGTTCGATCCCTGGGTCAGGAAGATGCCCTGGGAAAGGAAATGGCAACCCACTCCAGTATTCTTGCCTGGAGAATCCCATGGACAGAGAAGCCTGGAGGGCTACAGTCCATGAGGCCACAAAGAGGCGGACACGACTGAGGGACTAATACTGGCACTTTCCACCTTAGTTAGACTTTACTGCTAGATCCTGGGTGGAGATGAAATGGATGTCTCGAGAAGCGCTCAACCTCCCAGGCTAATTGATAAACAGACAAAAACATCACAGAGAGAATTCAAGTCCTTGAACTAGATAGTTAATAGGTCTGCTTCCAATCCTGATATTCCATAATTTGATGACAGTACCATTTCCATTACATTGGCAACATATTAAGGAGCTATTCAGAACATTCTAGGAGGAAGAGGTTGAATAGGACCAAACTGATGAATCTATAAAAAATAAAGCTTATGGGTTAAGACTAAATCACAAAAGTAACTTAAAAAATGAAACCTCAAAATGTAAGATAAACACGAACCTTGTTTTGAGATGGAGGCAGTCAAGCCACTAAGAACTTGGACTTTGGAGCAGACCTATGTGGCCTTGGGAAAGTTTGTTAGCCTTTCTGTTTCCTAGTCCCTTATTTGTGTAATAAAGATAATATTTTTAAAAATATCTGGCTTATAAGGATTGTTGTGAGAATTATTCAGTCAACAAGTTTCAAGTGCTTGAAAAAGTATCTGGCGGTTAGTAAACCCTATAGAAATGTTTGATATCTGTGATCAGTCAACCTTAATAGATAGTTGAGAGATGATAGAATGGAACAAACTTGGATTAAATCCTAGTTCCACCGAGTTAGGTGGATTTCCCCTCTCTGTAAGGTGGAGATGAAAGTATCTGCCAGTCATCGTTCAGTTTCAAATATCAGAACCTTCATGGCTGGTGCCATCAGGTGCACACTTGGTGCGGAGAACTAGGGGTCCACAAAAGCCGGGGAGGAAGGGATCGAGGCGCGTGCTCCAGACCACTAGGACAAGCCCACGCCACTGGGCCTCCACAAGAGCTGCGGTCTCTGGCACAATCCTGAAACAAGAGAATCAGGAAGCTACCGTCCCAGTTGCTAATTGCATGCCACTTCAGCTAGGTTCTAAAAACCCAAAGCTGCCACCACAACCATAGGCTTTGGAAACTCATCACCAGACAGTGGACAGTAGACTCTACTCTCTACAGCCATCCTGCTATCACTGTTGCAGAACGACAGACCCTGCAGCGGCAGCGGCGGCAGCGGCCTGTGGACTTCAGCTCCGGATTCCAAATAG
The DNA here is from genome assembly GCA_006410615.1 of Neotragus moschatus. Classification (NCBI taxonomy): domain Eukaryota; kingdom Metazoa; phylum Chordata; class Mammalia; order Artiodactyla; family Bovidae; genus Neotragus; species Neotragus moschatus. The sequence goes on along the minus strand of SJYA01030439.1, from coordinate 899 downwards.
TATGGAGGCACATCGGTTCACGCGTAAACCTGAGCTGGAAGGAAGCCTGAGAAACGAAGAATAACTTTTCAGCTCTAGCAGCAATATAACACTCTGAAAGGGAGAGAGAATGGAGACAAAAGAGCTAACCATAATATTTATCATCCTGTTCCTTACCACTCGGGTAAGAATTAAGTTGCATATAACGCATGTGCAGCGCTGAGCTCTGAGCTTGGCAGACAGTAATCACTCAGTAAATTACTGGCTGACTTCCGTCATAAACTCGGCTGAGTAAGAATCACCCTTCCGTTTCTCATCCTAAAAGTCAAGAAAAAAATAAACCAACAACTTAAAACTCTACTCTCAGTGTGAATAAGAGAAATGCATAATCTATCGACTCATAAACATACATAAAGCCCTCTAAAATTAGCAGAAATAAAACAAAAGCTACACAGGATGTCAGGCAGAGGGAGCGCCAAGAGTGCTGACGGGCCCAATGATACAAATCTTGTAAAGGACTGGGGGAAAAAACCCTTCCTGAAAGTGAAAACATTGAATCACGAAGGCTACATATCTAGTGTTTGAAAATAGGTGCAGAGGTGGAAGTAAGAAAGCTGACAAAATGAAGTCTCCTGAGTGGGTTTTATTTCACTTTAAGAAACAAGGAGGAAGGCCCCTCAGTGACTCACTTTCAGGAGCCGCAGTTGTGGAAAGCGTTCCCTCTCCATGGGCAGAGAAGAAAGGAGCCTTTGGAAGACCACCAGGCATAACTACTCACTCCCACCCATCGCCACCCCCCATCATAGAAATCCTAAATGAAAAGACAATTTAGGAAAATTCAACTCTTTTGATGAGCACTATAAAAGAAATTCCCAAAGAATCAATATGAAAATAAAATTAGTAAAAAAAAAAAAAAAAAA
>SJYA01030295.1:0-12629 GCA_006410615.1 Neotragus moschatus | reverse complement strand
AAAAAAAAAGGAATAAGCAACAGATAGCTCTGAGAAACAGCTCCAAAGAGGTAGAGGGAAGGTCAGTATATATGTGACTTCAGTGAACAGGGAGTTCACACAATCAAGCACATAGTTTTGCAGAAGGGTTCTGCTAGTCACAGGGAGCAGGGGTCACCATGAAGGCCTTTACTGCTTTTCTAGATGTGAGGAGATGCAAGAACTGGGCTCGTAAAATCAGCTCTTGAAAATATCTAAGACCTGTTCTGCCAGATTTTCCAGAGCACAGACTACCTCATTTCTGATCTCCATTCTGAGCTCCTTTCAGGGGCTGTTGAAGGTCAGCAACTGCGGCAGCTCATAATTTAATCTTTGTAGAGGTAGATGGGAAATGCCCTTGGCAAGTGCCAGTTAGTAGTTGACAATGCCTTTGACCCAATTATCTAAACTCTCAGGGTTTTAGCATCCTCTTGGGAGAAAAAGATCATGTTACCTTTCTTGAGGGAATTGCTATGAGGATTTGGGATCAAGAATATATCCTGGAGCCAAGGCATTGTGCTATGGGAAAGAGAGAAACCTCGGATTGAGGTTCTCCCTACCCAAAGCCGCTGCTATGTGGAGACCCCAGGAGGGGGAGGGAACCCCCATCACTAGGACTGGCCAGGAGGCAAAAATTCTAATGGAAGACTTAGAGGGCTAAGAAGTGTTAAGTAGTTAGAATAGGAAAAAGGAGTCCAGAATGGTGGAGACTGAAAGACAAAGAAGGGAAAAGCTCCCAAAAATAGAACAAAGGAAGGGCCGAGGACCAGAGTGAGAACCTCAGGAAAACAAACAGCCCTCCTGGCTAACCCAAATTACATATGGCAGGCTCAGGGGGAGGAGAAAAAAGCATATAAAAAGAGGAGCCCAAATTGGGCCATGGGCTTCTCTTCTCTGCATCTTTTGGGTCAGTCTGCCCTCACACCTCAAGGATGTTATTTTCTTTTATTTTCTAAATAAAACTGAGCTGTAACACGGAGCTGTAACACTGGTCTATCCAAGGAAGTTACATGGGGCTGTAACACTGGTCCGTCCATTGCTTCAAATATTTTTTGTGATGAGACAGTTCAGTCGCTCAGTTGTGTCCGACTCTTTGCGACCCCATGAATCGCAGCACGCCAGGCCACCCTGTCCATCACCAACACCCAGAGTTCACTCAGACTCAGGCCCATCGAGTCAGTGATTCCATCCAGCCATCTCATCCTCGGTCGTCCCTTTCTCCTCCTGCCCCCAATCCCTCCCAGCATCAGACAGAACCAAGGAAATTACAAATTCCCCCAACAGAAGGAAAGACAATATATTAAAACTCAAAGTCATGTCAGGATAGTAGTGACATTCACTTCAAAGGGAAAATGATGACACACTTCAAGAAACTCAAAGAATCATTCTGCCATAGACAGGACATTCCCATGAATTCACTCTGACTTCTCTTTGAAGGTCAGAGAATTGTTGATAATCACTCTCCAGAAGGACTGGGAATTGAGGCAGGTGTGATTGAAGCTTATCAGGAGCACACAGGGGGGCATTCAACCATTTAGATATTCTTTTTGTTTTCTTTCTTTTGCTTTAATTCTCTTTTATTTTTTGAAAGAGTTCTTTTGTAATGTGGTGTTCAAAACAGAATTGAAAACTGGAGCCCCCATCTCCAAAACATCTGGTCATTTGAATTCTAGTGCCTATGATTCATTATTGTTCATTTACATGGTGCTGTTTTTTGGTGATCGTACCTCAGCCTGCTTCATATCACACTCTCCTTTTTAAAAATTATATGAGTATAAAATAGATAACTAGTGAGAAAATATGAGATAGCTCAAGGAACCCTACTTAATGCATTGTGGTGACCTGAATGGGAAGAAAGTCCACAAAGAATGGAATATATGTATATGTATGGCTGATTCACATTACTGTGCAGCCTAAAGTATACAACACTGAAAAGCAACTATTTGTTGTTATCCAGTTGCTAAGTCATGTCTGACTCTTTGAGACCCCAAGGACTGCAGCATATCAGGCTTCCCTGTCCTACACTATCTTCCAGAGTTGGCTCAGATTCATGTCTATTGAGTCAGTGATGCCATCCAACCATCTCATCCTCTGTTGCCCCCTTCTCCTCCTGCCCTCAATCTTTCCAAGCATCAGGGTCTTTTTCAATAAGTCAGCCCTCTGAATCAGGTGGGTAAAGTATTGGAGCTTCAGTTTCAGCATCAGTCTTTCTAATGAATATTAAGGATTGATTTCCTTTAGGATTGACTGGTTTGACCTCCATGCTGTCCAAGGGACTCTCAACAGTCTTCTCCAACACCACCCAGATGGAAAGCATCAATTCTTCAGTGTTCAACTCTCTTTATGGTCCAGTCTTCACAAGTGTACATGACTACTGGAAAAACTATAGCAACTATACTCCAATAAAAATTAATTAAAAAAAAAAAAAAGTACAAATGTCCACAGAGAGACTGGCTGACTTCTCCAGGTCTGTGAATTTGTAGGCTTGTGATAAATGAGATCAACTAACGTGAGGATTCATAAATGACTTTCCAACTGGCCCTGAAGTTCTAGCATGTGATTGCTTCATTCCTGGACTATAACTTTCGGTGGGAGATGGAAGGTTTTCAGAGAACTAAACTGTGGGGAAATGACCTTTCTTTAACTTGAAGCTACTTTTAAAATCTGAGGGTCTGGACTGAAAAAGGGGGAATATCAGATTGAAATCAAGGTAACAGAGGTGATAGGGAAAATGACTAACTTCAAAGGTGGCTTCACTGAAGAGAAAGCATTTTAAGATGAAAGAAAAATCTTGTCAGAAGATCCCAGAAAAGCTCTAATTTTCATTGGCAGTTAAAGTTACTCATGCAGGAGGGACTTCCGCAGATGTTCAGTGGTTAAGACTCTATGCTTCTGCTGCAGGGGCTCGGGTTCTATCTCTGGTCAGGGAACTAGGATGCCACATGCCCCATGGCATGGCCGAGAAACAAAAAAGCTATCCATGCACACATGTAAACAACAGAACACTGCTCTTTTTAAATTTATTTGTACTTTTGGGCCTGGGATGTAGGTTTTAAATGGACCTTGTCTGCACCAACCTCATTAAGATAAACAAAATATTTGTGGAAAAAAAAACATTAAAAAATAATATACCCTGTTTCACAAAATCAAGGACATAGAGTATAGACTGGTGGTTGCCAAGGGGTGGGGGTGGGAGAGGGCAGGAGTGGGAATTTGGGTGCTGTGCTGTGCTTAGTCACTCAGTTGTGTCAGATTCTTCATGACCCCATGGACTGTAGCCCACCTGGTTCCTCTGTCCATGGGGATTCTCAGGCAAGAATACTGGAGTGGGTTGCCATGCCCTTCTCCAGGGGATCTACTCAGCCCAGGAATCAAACACAAGTCTCCCACATTGCAGGCAGATTCTTTACTGTCTGAGCCATAAGGGAAGCCCAAAAACACTAGAGAAAGTAGTCTATCCCTTCTCCAGGGGATCTTCCTGATGCAGGAATGGAACCAGGGTCTCTTGCGCTGTAGGCAGATTCTTTACCAGCTGAGCTACTAGGGAAGCCCCCGGGGAATTGAGGGTTAACAGATGCAAACTGATATATATAGAATGGATAGACAGTAAGGTTCTACTGTATAGCACAAGGAACTATATTCAAAATCCTGTGATAGACCATAATGGAAAAGAATATGAAAAAGAATGTATCAGTTCAGTTCAGTCACTCAGTCGTGTCCGACTCTGTGACCCCACGGACTGCAGCCTGCCAGGCTTCCCTGTCCGTCACCAACTCCCAGAGCCTACTCAGACTCATGTCATTTGCGTCAGTGATGCCATCCAACCATCTCATTTTCTGTCGTCCCCTTCCACCTTCAATCTTTCCCAGCATCAGGGTCTTTTCCATTGAGTCAGTTCTTCACATCAGGTGGCCAAAGTATTGGAGTTTCACCTTCAACTTAAGTCCTTCCAATGAATATTCGTGACTGATTTCCTTTAGGATGGACTGGTTGGATCTCCTTGCAATCCAAGAGACTCTCAAGAGTCTTCTCCAACACCACAGTTCAAAAGCATCAATTCTTTGGCACTCAGCTTTCTTTATAGTCCAACTCTCGTATCCATACATGACTATTGGAAAAACCATAGCTTTGACTACGAGGACCTTTCTTGGTAATGTCTCTGCTTTTTAATATGCTATCTAGGTAGGTCATTGCTTTTCTTCCAAGTATTAAGCGTCTTTTAATTTCATGGCTACAGTCACCATCTGCAGTGATTTGGGAGCCCCCAAAATAAAATCTCTTGCTGTTTCCACTGTTTCCTCAGCTATTTGCCAGTGATGGGACCGGATGCCATGATCTTAGTTTTCTAAATGTTGAGTTTCAAGCCAACTTTTTCACTCTCCTCTTTCACTTTCATCAAGAGGCTCTTTAGTTCTTCCTCACTTTCTGCCATAAGGGTGGTGTCATCTGCATATCTAAGATTATTGATATTTCTCTCAGCAATCTTGATTCCAACTTGTGCTTCATCCAGCCCAGTATTTTGCATGATGTATTCTGCATATAAGTTAAATAAGCAGGGTGGCAATATACAGCCTTGACATACTCCTTTCCTGACTTGGAACCAGTCTGTTGTTCCATGTCCAGTTCTAACTGTTGCTTTCTGACCAGCAAACAGATTTCTTAAGAGGCACATCAAGTGGTCTGGTATTCCTATCTCTAAAAAATGTATGTATATATATATATATATATATACACACACACACATATATATATAATTATGACTCATTAATAACTGAGTCATTTTGCTATATAGCAGTAATTAATGCAACATTGTAATGCAATGATACTTTAATATAAAATAATTAAAAAGAATATACCATGTTTCTTGCCAGGTAGGGGGAAGGGAAGCACTGTTACCATCATCATCATCCTCACTGTGGTCAGAGCCTACACCTCCCACACTACAGGAATGCAGTAAATGTAAACTCCCCTCACCCTAGGCAAAATGCTCAAAGACTGTTACAATTCCCACAAATATAAACATTATGTAGCAACACCTGCTTTCTATTTCTTCATGAGTATTTCTAACATAATAATCAATCAAATTTTGGTGGTGGTTCAAACACTAGAATAGCAGGAGTGTATTGACATACACTGATGTCAATACTACTAATAAAAAATTGTGAGTCTTACACTTTCCACTGAGCTTTTTATACTGTAAACGATCCTTCATGGTCAATCATACTATGTACATAAAAGCAAGGGATATATTCTCTCTTCAATAGTAAAAAAAATCCAATTTGTAACTTTGGCATCTTTGATGTGTGTGCAAGCACTCATAGATAACTACCCTGCTGAATTGCTTAATCTACCTTTGAGGTAAAATATATAATGTTATGAAGCAACACTGTCTTGGTTGAGGATGAAAGAGGTGTGTTCAGCAAGCAAGCAGTTAGCTGGCATTTTGAGGATGAAAGAGAGATATGCAAACATGACAGTCAGTGAAAAATCAAGAAAACACAGGGGAGAAAAAACAATGAGTTTACAAGAAAATAAAAGTCACATTTTCAATAAGACAAGTCAGAGCATCCTCTGGCCCCCATCAGGAAGCCACTTATGTTTTTCCTGCTGGGACACAAGAGTTCTGAATTCATTTGTAAGTCTCAGGGATTCATGAGTAAGGAAACTATTCAAAAATACTAATGCCAGTCTCATGAATGAATTTAACATATCATCAGTCAACTTGACTCATTTTATGAATCCAAACATTCCTAAAGATTCATGACACTTTACATCAGTGTTTCCCAAGCATAGTTTAGCATACAATCACCTGGACAATCTGGTAAAGCACATATTCCCAGATAGAAAATTCTGAAATAAGAGCCCAGGAATCAGTATTTTCAACAAGCAATACAGGTCATTTTTATGACACCAGACAGAAAGACAAGCATAGAACACAAGCAATTTGTGGAACCACTGTTTGGTAGAGCCCCAAATAGTCCATCACTATAAGTCCAAAACTAAACGTATCTCCTTGGTTACTGACTCTCCTAGGATATTTGCTTGTCCTTTAACAACTTTATTCATTAAATAAATATTTACTGGAATTCCTTTGTGGTCCAGTGGTTAAGAATGTGCTTGCTAATGCAGGGGACACAGGTTCAATCGCTGTTCCAAGAAGATTTCACATGCTTTGGAGCAACTAAGCCTGCGCACTGCAACGCTGAGCCTGAGCTATCGAGCCTGTGCTCCTCAACAGGAAAAAGTATTAGTCACTCAGTCATGTCCAATTCTTTGTGACCCCATGGACTGTAGACTGCCACACTCCATGGACTTCTCCCGGCAAGGATACTGGAGTGAGTAGCCATTCCTTTCTGCAGGAGATCTTCTGGACCCAGGGACTCAACCCAGGTCTTCTGCACTGCTGGCAGATTCCTTACCATCTGAGCCACCAGGAGAGAAGCCACAGCAGTAAGAAACTTGCAAAGTGCAACTAGAGAGTGGTCCCTGCTTGCTGCAGTTAGACAAAGCCCACACGTAAAAACAAAGCCCCAGGGCACCCAAGATCAATAAATTACAACCATGGCTGATTCGTGTTGATGAATGACAAAACCAATACAATATTGTAAAGTAATTAGCCTCCAATTAAAATAAATAAATTTACATTAAAAATTAATAGATAAAAAATAATAATAAATTAATTTAAAATGATCAGTTCAGTTCAGTTCAGTCACTCAGTCGTGTCCTACTCTTTGTGACCCCATGAATCACAGCATGCAAGGCCTCCCTGTCCATTACCAACTCCCGGAGTTCACTCAGNCCCCCCTCCCGCCCCACACCATCTCTCTGGATCATCCCCATGCATCAGTCCCAAGCATCCTCTCAGAGCTATCTGAAATGTGCTCTCCTGGGCTATAGTCCTCCTTTGGGCCCAAATAAAATCTAACTTGAAACTCTCACATTGTACACTTTTTAAAGTCTGCAACACAGAGCAGAAAAGAGGCAGCAGCTACAGGTGATTCTGTGCTGTAAAAACCAGGTCATGCTCTTCTCCCCATCTCTGCCTGGAGCCCTTCGGATATGCCATGCCACGCCGAAAACACGGAGTGAGCTGGCGGCAGCCCTCACCTGTCACCGCGACTCGGGCCCTCTGAGCTCTTCACCACACCCTCCACTTCAGTCCCTGCCCTCTTCCTTCTCTACTTCCAAAGACGTTAGCCAGCCCTTGGAATGCTATCTGCCAGCCACCGAGTGGAAAAATACCAACAGAGAAGCTGGGAAGCAAAAAAGAAAAGCGAAGAGGCAAACACCTTATTTATCACTCTTGACTTCATTACAGAAGATCTGCAAAGCTCTCTCACACACACACATAAAACCAACCTGCAAATCATGTTATGGTTAATAAAACAGTAATTTAACACCCCCCCCCCAACCTTCCCTGGCAGTGTCCTGAGGTACTCACAATGCCCTTTCTATGTTTTATTTTAAGGCCTAGTACAAAAGGTTTTCACCTTAGTGTAATTAACTTTTTATCATTAAGATTCTGAAAAATTGAATTGTGTTGGACACAGGTCACCATAATGAGGATTTAATGGCGACGTGTTACAATGCACACTAAGCTATGAATCTGTGGTAGAGGCATCACATTGCTACTGACCTATGCAAATTTCCGCCTCAGTGGCCCTTATTCTTCCACTGTGGCATCCGGCCCCCTCTCCGCTTCCCTCTCATCTCCTTAAACAATGATTCTCTCATTTTCATATTAATTGCCTCACTTAACTGAGATAATGCTCCCTCTGAAATGAGCAAAGGGATGAATCACCAAAACGGGCCATTATTCCTTTTGCTTAACCAATTTCACAGGCCCCGCACAAAGCACTGCCTTCATTTGGCTTCCTATAATTGCTTATCATTAGGCCCAGCCGCCCCACGAAGTACCTTTTTATTTATTTAAGTCTCCTCTCTGATGGATGGAAAATGAGTCACTTGCATATCTGAGAGGCCCAGACAGTTTGAGGCAAGGGAGGCGGTGGGATACCCTGGAGGCCATCAATGGAGGAGAAGCAGCCTGGGTGAGCAGCCCTGCCCCTTCCCCCTTTCCCACCAGACTCCAGGGACAGCCACGGCTATCAGGTGACCTGTGGCTTCTAGCAGCAGCCCCTCTGGCTCCTGCTCCCGGATAATCAGATGATCAAGAGGAGGGAGGGCTTGACCACGTGATGATGGGAGCTTGGTACCCATGAGGGATGTGGATGAGGCTGTCCAGGTGCCTACGTCACCAGGGAAATGAATAAGGCAGGTGAGAGGCTGTCCCCTGGCCTGAACGTCTATAGTCTGGACCCATCAGCAGGAGATGGATAAAGGAACATCATGAAAAATTGCTGTTTATCCCTCCATTCTCTCTCTCCCCCTTTCATTCCTTTAAGGAAATCCAGAATTGTGAAAGAGACAAGGAGAGAAGGAAAGGACATTCTCCGAGGGAAATGAATCTGTTATCAGCCACAGACATACTCAGAAAGGCATCAGGAGAGAACAGCTCCCTCGCCATGAAAAGGGAAATCTCCTATTAGCCTGTCAGGGATCTGGGCTAAAGCGATCCCTGGAGGTTTACCTAGAGCACAGCGTGTACTTTGTTCCTGTGGATAAGAGGGCCTGTCAGAGCTAGCTGTCAGTGGCCTTGGGATCCATTATGTCGTAATATTGCTTCTCAGATATCGCTGCCATGACTCATGCCGCTCGTCTGTTTGGTAGCTGCTGTATTTTCACCTGTAACACTTATCCACCTTTGTGCTCAGCACTCACCAGGGTGTCTCAGCTTGGCTCCCACACTCTCACAGGAACCCATCAGTGGCTTGACAGGGCACAATAGGAGTCTCCTGACTCATGGCTTTTGTTTCTTTGTCTGTGATGTTCCTGTGATGGCTGAAAGGGATGGAAATCCAGCCCGCAGCGCTGTCTTCCTTGACAAGTAAGGGAGATTACCTTCTCAGTATGCTTGGGACATTTGGTTTAGGGCTGCAAATGTGGTCCTCCCACTATCAGTCTCACCCTCTGGGAACTTGTTAGAAATATTAATTCTCAGGCTCCACCCAGACCGCTGAGTTGGAAAATCTGAGGGTGGACTCAGTTAATAAATAATTATATTATTATTATCAGGAATTTAAATAAGAGGAGTGCAAAGAATGATACATGGGCTTCCCAGGGGGCAAAAGTGGTAAAGAACTCTCCTGCTGATGCAGGAGACATAAGAGATGCGAGTTCTATCCCTGGTCAGGAAGATCCCCTGGGGGAGGGCATGGCAGCCCACTCCAGTATTCTTGCCTGGAGAATCCAATGGACAGAGGCACCTGGTGGGCTACAGTCCATGGGGTCTCAGAGTCAGACACAACTGAAGTGACTTACCATACATCTCGACTCAACAGTTCAAAGTGATGAGATCACCAGACGTGTGCTGAGCTCCTGCGACATGTTCTGGTTTGAATCGCGGGGTCCTCTCACAGATATGGGACAGAGTGATGGGCAAAATTTGTAAAAGCCGAGAGGACTGGCATTAGGAGAGGAGCATTTTCTGAGGTCACTGGGCTGGCAAAGCTGGTGGGGGGATTCAACTGCATTCAGGAAGAGACTGGAGTTAGGAACATAGAACTCAGTAGGGTGAGACCACATCAAGAACAACAGCAGAATTAGGCAGGAGGGGATGTAGTTTGTACAGGAGAATCCTGTAAGTCACTTGGGGCCATTTCAGAGAGTCATGGGTGGTAAAGGAGCTCCGTCTGATGGTTTAAAGAGCTCAGGAGGATTCAGCTAGAGGCCACAGAAGATTAAATCTTATATTGTATTTTTGAAATGATATTGAGAATTACTGTAACAGAACTCTCTTCCTGTCTCCTGCAATCACAGGGCAGTAGGAACTCAGGGTCACTCACAGTCATCACTTGCCCTTTCCTAGGAGAGAAAGTGTGGTCACTGGATGGGCGGTACCTGCTGTTAGTCAAGCCTGGGGAGTCCACTCCGTGGAAAGGTCTCTGTCTAGTGGGAAATGAGATTGAAGGCCAGGTAGGAGCAGATTCTAGAGTCTTGAAAGCCAGGGTAAAGAGCTAGAGTCGTTATGAACTCTTGAGCTTGGGAACAAAAGAATAAAGCAGTGCCTCCATGGCTGGCTCAGCAGGTAAAGAATCTGCCTGCAAGGCAGGAGCCACAGGAGATCCTGGTTCCATCTCCAGGGTTGGGAAGATTCCCTGGAGCAGGAAATGGCAACCCATTCCAGTATTCTTGCCTGGAGAATTCCATGAACACAGGAGCCTGGTGGGCTACAGTCCAAAGTGTTGCAAAGAGTAGGACACCACTGAGCACACACAGCATACGAAGCATAACTGAAAGTGATATTCGGATGAATCGAGTAGGAGAGGCTAGAGATCCTTAAGATAGCATTGGCAACCCAAATTACCATTAATTTTTTTTTTTTAAGTTGTGCTCCTTTCTCCACAAGGCTAAAAGAGAAGGGCCTCCCTGGAGCTTCTAAATCACACCCTATTGCTTGGTTCTCTGGGTTTGTTTCATGGGTTGTAAATGAGAACAACCTAGTCCATAAATTGCTTCTCTCAAAGGGTGTGACTCGTTTGTTTCTTGCATCAGATCATCCAAGCTTGGATAATTGGTGTTAGGAACCACTGAATTTTCTTGATTTAAAATTGTCATGATAACAGTTACAGTTTAAGAGAAATTGTAGNTAGTCCATAAATTGCTTCTCTCAAAGGGTGTGACTCGTTTGTTTCTTGCATCAGATCATCCAAGCCTGGATACTTGGTGTTAGGAACCACTGAATTTTCTTGATTTAAAATTGTCATGATAACAGTTACAGTTTAAGAGAAATTGTAGCATGGCAATGCAGATATTTTTATTATTGGGAACATATTATTAAAATGAACAGGTTGGCGTAAGTCATAAAATTAAGCTGGTAGAGAGCTGAGCTTAGAATAATAATACTGAAAAAAATACTTTGCAGTTGCACAGTCATTACAATATAACTTGGTAATGGTTTATGTGGGCAAAATTGCTGCAAAAAAGAAGCTAAAAATGTAGCAGCTCAAGGACTTCCCTGGTGGTCCACTGGTGAAGACTCCATGCTTCCAATGCAGGGGGCATAGGTTAGATCCTTGGTCAGGACCTTAAGATCCTTCATGATGTGAGGCATGGCCAATAAATAAGTAAGTAAATACAAATGTAGCAACTCAACACAACGAAAGCTTGATTACGTCTCACCTAAGACTTGAACAGGGATATCCCAGGTCAGCAGAGGTGGTTGGTGGTAGAGAGACAATTCCTGCTCTATGCAGTCTTTTAGGGACTCAGGTTGGGAGAGGTTCTGCTGTCTTTAGCATACAACTTCCAATGCTGTCTCAGTGACCTTCTTTGTCTCTGATCAAATAAAGGAGAAGAACAGAGAAGAGTCTGGAAGTTACTTTGGCCTAGATCACTTACACTCACATCATATTGGATCATACCCAGTCACATGACTAAATTGCAAGAGAGCCTGGAAAATGCAATTAAGTTCTGCATAAGGAAAGAGAAAAATAGATTTCAGTGGACAGCTGGAATTCTTTTTATAGGAAGTCTTACAGGTAATCTAATCTCTACCGAAAAAAACACTGGTTAAGCAAATTTCTTGGGAAATTTTTAGCTGCCAATGCACGAATCTGGGAATTATTCAAAATCATTTTATTACCTCTCTGTTTATAAAAGCTAATTATTCTGCTCATATATGTGCTAAATTGATTCAGTTGTGTCTGACTTTTTGTGACCCTATGGACTGCAGCCCTCTAGGTTCCTCTGTCCTTGGAGATTCTCCAGACAAGATTACTGGAGTGAGTTTCCATGCCCTCTCCAGGGGATCTTCCTGATCCAAGGATTGAACTTGTGTCTCCTGTGGTTCCTGCATTGCAGGAGGATTTTTTACCCTGAGCCACTGGGGGAGCCTTAATTATTCACAGNTTCTCCAGACAAGATTACTGGAGTGAGTTTCCATGCCCTCTCCAGGGGATCTTCCTGATCCAAGGATTGAACTTGTGTCTCCTGTGGTTCCTGCATTGCAGGAGGATTTTTTACCCTGAGCCACTGGGGGAGCCTTAATTATTCACAGAACTAAGGATTTAGAGATCATCCACCATGTGACTAGTTCATCATCCACTGGAAGCCAGTGGAGGTCATAGTTCTACTGGCTTTCCAACTGAAGACTGGTTTCTTCACGTTTAATGGACAATGAAACTCCCTTTAGCTTTGATCTCTGAATACCATTTGAAACCAGAGCCACATATCTTATTTTTAAGACAGGCTACACTTTCTAGATAACATAAATATCACATTTGAATAGTGCTACATGTTCATCATGCTGTAAGTTTCTCAAGAGGACAGAAATTTTATAGAATATTTTATAAAATCATTTTAGCATCTAGCATAGAGTTTTAGCATCACACAGGAAGAGGTTTTAGTCTCAGTTCTGCAATTCATTTACCCTCTTAAGCCATAGTTTCCTTTCCTAAAAGAAAAAGAAAACATCTATGCTATTCATGGGCTTCCCTGGTGGCTCAGGTAGTAAAGAATCTGCCTGCAATGCAGGAGACCTGGGTTTGATA
>SJYA01030220.1:0-11737 GCA_006410615.1 Neotragus moschatus | reverse complement strand
AGTGCTGTGTTCGAATACATTTGGTTAGCACTGCCTGGTACCTTCATTTTGCAGGCACAGAATGCTAAGTCTGTCTCTTATACACATCTAGATGTGTATAAGAGACAGCTTTCTGGCTGACTTCACTCAGTACGACAGTCTCTCGGTCCATCTGTGTTGCTGCAGATGGCGTTGTTTTGTTCGTTCCTATGGCTGAGTAATGTTCCATTGTATATAGTACCAAATCTCCTGTATCCACTCTTATGTTGCTGGGCATTCAGATTGCTCCCATGTCCTGGCTATTGTAAATAGTGCTGCAACGAACGTGGGGGGCGCATGTATCTTTCAAATTATGGTTTTCTCCAGGTATATACCCAGGAGTGGGACTGCTGGATCATATGGTAACTCTGTTTTTAGTTTTTTAAGGGACATCCATGCTGTTCTCCATAGTGACTATTTGGCACAGTGGTAACTCACATCTCAGTGACACAAGAGATGCGAGTTCAATCCCTGGGTCAGGAAGATGCCCTGGAGAAGGAAATGACAACCTACTCCGGTATTCTTGCCTGGAACATCCCACGAACAGAGGAGCCTGGCGGGCTATAGTCCATGGGGTCTCAAAGAATCAGACATGACTGAGCACAGCAACAGAGCACATCATGGCTGTCCCAGTTTGCGTTCCCACCAACAGTGCAGGAGGGTCCCCTTTTCTCCACATCTTCTCCAGCGTTTATTGTTTGTAGATGTTTTGATGATGGGCTTTCTGACCAATGTGCGGTGATCGCTCTTTGTAGTTTTGACTTTTCATTTCTCTAATAATTTGTGAAATTGAGCATTTTCTCATGTGCTTTTTACTCATCTGTGTATCTTCTTTGGATAAATCCCTAGTTGGATCTTCCATCCACTTTTTGTTTGGGTTGTTTGGTGTTTTTTTTTGTTTGTTTGTTTTTTTTATAATGAGCTGTTGGTATATGTTGGAGACTAATTCCTTGTCGGTTGCTTTCTCCTATTCTGAGGGTGTCCCCAGTCTTGCTTTCTACTGCTTTGATACTTTTGAGGAATACTGGTCAGGTGTTTGGAGAAGGCAATGGCACCCCACTCCAGTACTCTTGCCTGGAAAATCCCATGGATGGAGGAACCTGGTAGACTGCAGTCCATGGGGTTTCGAAGAGTCAGACACGACTGAGCGACTTCACTTTCACTTTTCACTTCCATGCATTGGAGAAGGAAATGGCAACCCACTCCAGTGTTCTTGCCTGGAGAATCCCAGAGATGGGGGAGCCTGGTAGGCTGCCATCTATGGGGTCACACAGAGTCGGACACGACTGAAGCGACTTAGCAGCAGCAGGTCAGGTGTTTTGGAGAATTCCTCTCAGTTTGGGTTTGCCCGATGTCCCTCTCATGAGTAGACTGTGGATCTTTGGGCAGAATACCATGGCACTTCTCATCACACATTCCAGGGACACGCGGCACCCACAAGACCTCCTTGAGATGCTCAGCGTGATCACTTGGCTAGTGGCATATCTGTCGGTTTTCTCCACTACAGAGTCACTGTTTCCCCTTTCCTCCTCTTCTCTTTTGAAGAAAGTCACCAAGTCCAGCCAGCCTTCAATTTTTCACTATCTGATCACCAATATTTAACACTTGTAAGACTTCCAAAAGATACAAACCTGGTATTCCATGTGGCAGCCGTTGGCTGGCATGGGGTGGCCACTCCTCCTTCAGACACGTACCTAACTCTCCAGGTCACCCCAGTCCCACTCAGCCCACTTCACTCCTTTCAGTTACCTGCCTGGGCCCTGTAGACACTTAAGTTTGAGACCCTTTCCCTAGGATATCTTCCTGTAGCAGGTTTCACCTGACCTGCTTAAACAGAACTTTCCATTGAACTTGGGACTCTTCTGGTCCCAAGATAGCATACTTTAACTTTGATAATAATAAATTTACATATAAAAGTAATGTTTGTGCCCTTTTAGGGTAGCAGAAAAAGAAATAGTTGAATACATTAAATTTGTTATTTATCATCATACAACTTTGGAAGGATTGTATGAAAAACATTGCTTCAGAAGAAAATACCTTGTCATCTGTCACTGTCCCCAGGGTCCTTGAACCTTGTGGTTCCACTAGAAATTTCAAAGCTCAGGGCTCAGGCACATGTTAGCCATCCAGTGGAGGAAACTCAGCCTCAGCACTGAGATGGTTCTCCCTGAAAATGCATTTGCTTCTCAGCCCTCTCCTTTGAGATGAGAGAGATTTTTATGGAAGCATGGAAACCTTCAGCCCACGAAGAGGATTTTAGTTAGCATAGCTCTCAGGGGGCGAGATGCTTCATGTTGCAACATGAGCACAGAGCTTAGGAGAGGACGTGCGTGAGTGTCAATTATCTGAGCCAAATGGATCAAAGGCCACGTAAACCTTTGCCCTCTGCCCTGCTGGTGGAGCAGGCATGCAGCTGAGCCCGTCCTGACCCGCTCATGAATGTGCTCACTCGTCATGACAGTGGACGTGCGCTCAGCGAGAACCTGTAGCCATCATTTATGAATGAGGACGACTAATTGAGTCCTTCCTGTTTTCTAGGGGGGGCCGTCGGGGGTCTGTTAGGTGCATGGATGACGAGTGGACAGTTTAAGCCAGTTCCTCAGATCATAATGGAGCTACCGCCTGCCGAGCAGCAGAAGCTCTTTAACGAAGCCACTGCCATCATCAGGCACCTGGAGTGGACGGACGCCGTGCAGCTGACCATGCTGGTCATGGGCAGTGAGGCCCTGCAGAAGCAGCTGCTGGCAATGCTGGCCAACTACGTCACCAGGGAACTGCGGGCGGAAGTGCAATACGACGACTAGCCTCTGCCCTGGGAAGCGGGGTCCATTTGGATGATTCCCCCGACTCATGGGAGGTGACCGGGGAGCTACGGGAAGCCCACATCATCAGCATGTTACCTAAACTGTAGCAGCACCTCCTGCTGAAGCTGCTGCTGTGCTGGGTCATGTTGTGGAAATTATTGGAGAAGATGCTGCGCTTTATGGCCGTGTGCACCTGTGTGTCCTGACAGCCTTTGAGGGGGAGGCTGGTGAATAGCAAAGCTGTGCCTGCTGCCATGTGGTGGCAATTTTTTTTTAATCCACACTTGCTCACACATGAGCCAGAAGAAGGTCGTCACGTTCAGTCTCTCATCTCATCACAAGAAGATGACGCCTGTCCAGGCACCCATTTCAGGACCTCGCCCCCGCCCCACCACTTGGGACCTGGGGGGCTGGCCCCTGCTGGAATTCTGTTTGCCTCTTGATTATCCATTCACCACCCAGTGACTTCTGAGTGGCCTCAGGAAGGGGGCAGTCAGCCTGCTGAGTGAAGCCGAGAATGCCAGTGGCACTCAGTCCCACCCCCACTAGCTGCCAGACTGGCTTCTCACCCTCTCGGGGGGCAGGCTTTCCCCATCTGAACAGTCACAGCAGTTCTTGTGTTCTGCTTTTAAATTAAACATTTTCAGGAAAAGTATTTCTCTTTCTGATGTGGTAGGATCATAAACTTACCTAGACACAGGAAATGTCTCCATCCTAAATTTCCCTAATACTGTTTTTGCTTTGCTTTCAGAACCACAACTTGACTGTCATCAAATTACAGTAAATGTTTTCTGAATAGTCCTTTTCTCCACCTATCTTGTGTAAAGCGTCTCTAAGATTCAAAGTCGTATGCTTGGAACGCAAAGGAAGAGAACGGATTTGTGGCTTTAAAGAGTGAATGAAAGCTGTGGATTCCTGGGCCCGATGCCTGAGCCTCCAGGCTGCTGTGGCTCACTGTGCTGCCAGTGTGTGCACACTGCCCAGGCCTCCCCTGGCAACCACAGCGCCCCTTGGGTCTCTCCAGGGAGCTGGAAGGAAGCACTGGCCTCCCTGGGATACAGCGGAAGGCACTCGTGTGGAGCAGAGATAGTACCCCGCACCCTCTGTGGGTCAAGAAAACTTCAGGGTAAATTTGAACCCTTGGTGATTAAGGAAGGATCAGGCTTTTATCTCAGAAAAGTTGCTCTTTGTCTGGCCTCATCTAATACTCATCAGATGCCCTTCACAGGCCAAATGCCTGGGGTTGATGAGGCCCCTTGGTCATTTTGCCCTGCTTGGGTTGATGAGGGAGCAGGGCAGGGCCCTTTTAGATGATTCGCCTGACTCATAGACGGCGGAGCTTGGGGGGATCCCGCCCACTCATTGCTTGTGTTGGGTCCTACTCTGCCAGGCTCAGGAGAAACAGGTGGTCCCAGCTTAAAGGTCCTACACCAGTGTCCACTGGGTCCCTCCCCTGGCCTGCCTGCCTTTATCCCTGGGAAGCCCCTCTGGGGAGATGGCCTGGTTCCCAACCAGAGGTGTCAGATGAAGCAGGCCTTACAGAATGAAGTCACTGGGCTAGCCAGGTCCCAGGTGACTGGTGGTGGACTCTGGGCCCAAGAGGAGTCCAGACCTTGAGTCTCATCTCTCCCAGGAGCTGAAAGCACTTTCCTTGCTTTCCTTTCATGCTCTCCTCACAGTGACTGTGGCTTAGTATTTCTTCATCTCCTTTGACAATTTTTGACTTATTTATTCTTAAAACTTGGAAGACACCAGAAAGTATAAATGGAAAATGAAGGCATCCTCCTATGCTGACTGCTGCTCCAGCCCCTTTCCAGATGCAGCCATGCTACCAATTTCTTCTGTATTCCTGTTTTTAGATAGTCTTTTGTTTGTCAGAGTTTATTGCTGAAAACAGAAAAATCCAGAAAAGT
Organism: Neotragus moschatus; assembly: GCA_006410615.1. Taxonomy (NCBI): domain Eukaryota; kingdom Metazoa; phylum Chordata; class Mammalia; order Artiodactyla; family Bovidae; genus Neotragus; species Neotragus moschatus. Next base: position 7,002 of record SJYA01030220.1, on the reverse strand, counting down.
ACAATGAAATAAAAACCATTAAATTATCACCACCCCAATAAAACCTACTGTTAACACATTTGGCGTACTTTGTGCAAACTTTTTTTGTTGTTGTTCTTTATTTTCCTTTGTGCAAACTTTTTAAATGGTATGTATGTTTCTAACCTATTTGCATCTTCACTGTTTAGACCCTTTGAACACTTTCACCAATTAACATTAAATAACACGTGATGTAATTTGAACTCCCTTGTGAACATTTGTAATGGTTTTATAATATTCCTTTGCATTAAACCATATACTGGCTATAGTGTCTTTTATAGGTCTTTACTATTATAGTGCTAACATTTTTATGAACACTTCTGTGTTAATATTCTGTTCATATTTTAGATTATGATAGTCTGTAGGATAGATTCCTCAGTGTGAAATTGTTGCATTTAAAAGTATGTAATATTTTTTACAAAGGGTGGATAGCATCACTGACTCAATGGACATAAATTCGAGCAAACTCCAGAAGATAGTGAAGGACAGGGAAGCCTGCCGTTCTGCAGTCCATGGGGGTCTCAGAGAGCTGGACACAACTTAGCAACTGAACAACAACAATATTTTTAAGGCTGTTGTTATATTCAACCAAACTTCTTTCAGAGAGGCAGTATCAATAATTAGTTCTTCCAACAGCAAGTTTTGGAGACGCACATCTTATCACATCCTCACCAGGAAATGGAATGACAGTATCTTAAAGCTTTATGAATGTGATGGGTAATTACTGACGTCTTGGTTTGATTCATTTATCTTTGCATTGTAAGTGAGGTGGACAAGGTTGGGGTGCGCTCCTGGGGGCTACCTGCCCAGGTGGTGCTGAGAGCTCCAGGACCCTGGCACCCAGGCCTAGCAGAGGGTGAGGGGGCCCTGGTGTGAGCAGACAGCCGGCTGGGGCAGCGGCTGTCCAGTCAGTGGTCAGGAAACAGCAGGAGAGTGCCAGCGGGGTAAGGAGGCAGCTGAGGAGGAAGCCTTGGTGGGGGACCCAGTAATTATAAAAAGAAACCATCTGCTCTAGGCTGGTTATTAACCTGTTTCGAGTGTTGCTGTGACAGTGCCGGGCAAGATTTTTCTCAGGCAGATGGTATATTTTTAGCTAGAATGAAATTTATTTATTTATTTTTATTTTTGAGATGTCTGGCTCAGAAATAAACACTAGGGTGTGTTGCAATGCTGGAGGCTGGGAGGACTGCCGTGCACGGTGTGGAGGAAGGGTCCTCTCCCCATTACTTATGGAGAGGCGCCATCTAGCGGGCAAGCGGGCACATCCTTTCTCCTCTTCCCTCAGCCGGGCCTAGAGAGCCTTCTCTGAGTGCCCAGCCAAGCCAGGATGTGGCTCCGCAAGGATGCTGTTTTATGAGTTCCCCTCGGGACAGGGCTGCGGCCTTCCTGAGGTTTTAATAAGCTGTGAGCCGAACATCAGCCATATCTCCTGCAACTTTTTTGCACATAAACCAGAATATCTCTCAATCCCAAACAATCCACATATGGCAACTAAGCAATGCCAGGACTCATCTAAACCACACAGGGAAAAGGGACTGTCTGATGTGTTTTCAGCTTGTTGGGAGGAGATAAATGACTTTATTACCCAGAGGTGGCTTCTCGGACCATTACAATAACAGTGGGTCAAGAGTCAAAGCTTGGGCCTGGCTCCCTGCATCGCAGGCTCCGGCAGCTATGGTACCACAAAGGCTGGCAAGTGGAGGAAGTTAAGTGTTTTTCTCAACTGTTGAGGTGGTGGCTATTTCTTTAATTTGTGTGGGTTTTCAGGGGAGGACTTTACTCTCATTCGAATTAAACAAATACAAGGATAATATCTAGGAGAGATCTATTACATGCCAATTGACTAGTATAAGTGAATACAAATGATCAAACCCAGAATGGGCAGGACTGTGGGTAAACAATGTATATACCTACACACATACACTCCACCAGAGGAACCACACAGTGATACAGTCTTTGGGGAGAGTGATTTAAAGGAAAAAAGTCACAGGTATCATAAAACTGTATATACTTTCCAGCTCACAAATTTCACTTCAGGGAAAACATTATAATAAAATAACTCAAATGGCAAAAAGATAAATTCATAGCAGTGCTGTTTATGATAGCAAGAAAAAAGGGAAATAATCCCAATGTTGAACAACAGGGAAATGTTTAAACTGTACATGGGTAATATGGAATTGTTCAGTCGCTAAATCACGTCCGACTCTTTTCAACCACATGGACTGCAGCGTGCCGGGCTCCTCTGTTCTTTTTTATTTCCCAGAGTTTGCTCAAATTCATGTCCATTGAGTTGATGATGCCATCCAACCTTCTCATCCTCTGTCATCCCCTTCTCCTCCTGTCCTCAATCTTTCCCAGCATCAGGGTCTTTTCCAGTGAGTTAGCTCTTTGCATCAGGTGGCCAAAGTATTGGAACTTCAGCTTCCACCACAGTCCTTCCAGTGAATATTCAGGGTTGATTTCCTTTAGGGTTGACTGATTTGACCTCCTTGAAGTCCAAGGGACTCTCAAGAGTCTTTTGCAGCACCACAATTCAAAAGCACCAATTCTTAAGCACTCAACCTTCTTTACGTTCCAGCTCTCATATCCCTACATGACTACTGGAAAAACCGTATCTTTGACTATAAGGACCTTTGTCAGCAAAGTGATGTCTTTGCTTTTTAATATGCTATCTAGGTTTGTCATAGCTTTCTTGCCAAGGAGCAAGTGTCTTTTAATTTCATGGCTGGAGTCACTATCCACAATGATTTTGGAGCCCAAGAAAATAAAATCTGTTACTATTTCCACATTTCCCCCTTCTATTTGCCATGAAATAAAGGGACTGAATGCCATGATCTTAGTTTTTTCAATGTTGAGTTTTAAGCCAGTTTTTTTTTTACTCTCCTATTTCACTCTCATCAAAAGGCACTTTAGTTCCTCTTCACTTTTTGCCCTTAGAGTGGTATCATCTGCATACTTGAGGTTGTTGATATTTCTCCAGGGCTTCCCTTGTGGCTCAGCTGGTAAAGAATTCACCTGCAATGTGGGAGACCTGGATTCAATCCCTGGGTTGGGAAGATCCCCTGGAGAAGGGAGAAGGCTACCCACTCCAATATTCTGGCCTGGAGAATTCCATGGACTGTATAGTCCTGGGGTCTCAAAGCGTCAGACACGACTGCGTGATTTTCACTGTTACTGCCATCTTTCTCCCGGCAATCTTGAGTCCAGCTTGTGATTCATCCAGCCCAGTATTTTGCATGATGTACTCTGCATAGAAGTTAAATAAGCAGGATGTCAATATACAGCCTTGATGTACTCCTTTCCTAATTTTGAACGGATCCATTGTTCCATGTTCTAACTGTTGCTTCTTGAACTGCATACAGGTTTCTCAGGAGAGAGGTAAGGTGGTATTCCCATCTCTTTAAGAATTTTCCACAGTTTATTGTAATCTACAATCAAAGGCTTTTGGGTAGTCAGTGAAGAAGAAGTAGATGTTTTTTCTGGAATTCCCTTGCTTTGTGATCCAACGGATGTTGGCAATTTGATCTCTGGTTCCTCTAACTTTTCTAAACCCAGCTTGTACATCTGGAAGTTCTTGGTTCATGTACTACTGAAGCCTAGCTTGAAGGAGTTTGTGCATTACCGTGCTAGCATGTGAAATGAGAGCAATTTTAATAAGTGGTAATTAGGGGTGGGTATATGAAAGTCAGTGGGATTTCTCCATATGCATTATTTGCCTTATAGCAACTTCATACATCTGTGCTCGGGGGGAAGTAAAGAAAAAGACCAGCTGTACTAGTGCTGGCGATGACCCCAGGCCTTCCAGCGCCCCAAGGTTGTGGCTCACAGGAAGCAGCAGAGGTGCAGGAGAATCTGAGTGTGGGCATCTTGTGCCCGAGGGAAGTCTAGTGTTTAAACGTGTGAATTAGATGCCAGTCCAGAAACCAGACAAGAACCAGCCTGGTGCCCAGCTCCCTGGGGCTGTTCCTCCCAGCAAGAGTTCAAGGCCACCTCACGAACCCACTGTGGACCTGCCCCACTGGAGGGGAGGTGCCACCAGAGCACAGGGTTCCAGAGCACAACGCCAAAGCGTGGTCCATGTGCCACTGACCGCAGGAGGGCCAGCTGTGCTGGGAGCTGTTTAGACGTAGGGTCTTTTCTCTAGGGTCTGTCCAATAGAAATGTAAGACAAGCCACAAATATATTTTCTTTTCTAGTAACCACATTTTTTAAAAGTAAGAAATAAATTTAGTAGTATATTTTAACCACATATTATCATTTCAAATATAATCAATGTAAAAGATTATTGAGATGTTTTCCAATTTTTTGATGTTATCTCTTTGAAATTCAGTGTAGATGTTACACAACACATCTCAAATCTGTGTTTTGAGATTTGTTAAAAAGACACATGTCAAGTCATAGGTAACGAGTAGGGACCTCATCAGGCATCACTACTCCGTAAGATACACAATAGAAGACAAAAAGATGAAAGATGTTTCTTTTCCACCTGGGTTGCAGTGATACATGATACAGACACATCACTGTAAGGGCCAGCAACCTCCTTCAGTCTTTTCTCTGTTCTGAAGTTCAGCACCTGAACTTGTTTGGGGTCCTCATCAGAGGTCAGGGTCAGGCTGGATGGTGCTATAGATGGAATTGTTTCTCCCCCAAATTCATATGTGGAAATCCTAACCCCCAATGTGACAGCATTTGGAAATGGAGTCTTTGTAAGGTAATTAGAGTTAGATGAGGCCCTGGTGGAGCAACCCCCATGATGGGATTAGTGTCCTTACAAGAAGAAAGATCAGAGAGCTTTCTCTCTCTCTGTCTCTCTCTTTGCCATGTGAAGACCGAGAGGAGAGGGCCTTCCAAAAGCCAAGAGCCCTCACCAGAACCTGGCCATGGCTGCACCCTGATCTTGGACTTCCAGCCTCCACAACTGTGAGCGAAGCATGGGCACGACTAAGCTGCCAGCCAGCAGCGCTTTGTTATGGCACACAGGGCAGACTGGGACAGGTGGGGAGCAGGGTGGCTGAGGGCTTATGGGGGACTTCCTGGGTCCCTGAATTCCAACCTGACTTAGGGGCAACAACGGTTTTCCCCTGCCTGGAGATGACAAGTTGAACAGTGTGTGGGTGTAGACCCCCCCTGGACGAAGCTGAACATCCTCAGCCACTAAGAACCAGCCTTGACCTTCTGTCCTAGGTGCAAACGGCCCTCAGAAGCCTTGGAGGGTGGCACCCCTGAATCTCCGCCCCCTGCCTGCCTGCACCTGCCGAGCTGGATGTGGCTAAAGAAAACACCTGCTCACGCTGCTGGTCTCACTCAGCATCGCTGTGTTTTCCCATCCACTTCCTCTCCCTCTGCCTCCTTTCAGCTGCCAACACTTCGTCCTCTGTCATCCCTCAGGTCATGACCTTAGTTCCTGTTTCCTTGAGAAAAGGGATTACCCGAATAGAATGTTCACTCCCTACAGACTGTGCCCACCTTTCCTCCTGGTATTACAAACTGCCCTTGCTCTTGACTCAGGCCAGCTCCTCTACTGGACACTGGATCCTACCCCCTCCCTCCTGAGGGCACTGGTCCAGTCATTCTCCTTCTTCCTCTTCATCACCACATCCCCCACTGCACAGAACTTTCCCATCAGTGGGCACATGTGAATGATTTCTTCCATATTAAAAACAACACAGATTTCAACTAGGATACCAGGGAAATTCGGTGGGAAAGAATTGTCTTAAATGGTGCAGGGACAACATGTAAAAAAATGAACTTGGATGACCCCCTACCTTCTACCATATAAAACATCAACTTAAAATGGGTCATACACCTAAACAGAGGAGCTAAAACTCTGAAACTCTCAGATGGAAACAGGAATAACTCTATGACCTTGGATCAGGCAATGGGTTCTTAGATATAAGTGACAAAAGAAAAAATAGATAAATGGGAATTCATTAAGATTAAAAGCTTCTGTGCTTCAAGGTGTCAGGCGAGTGTATACTCCTCAGTTCTGTCTCGTCGCAACAAAGATTTGGAGTGACGGACATTAAAGCTCTCAGCCTGTTGCGGCTCTCAGGTCTGGAACGGACTGTGTCATAGCTCTTAGACAAATCAGTGTTACAGCTCAGTGTTACAGCTCTATTTTGTTTAGATAATAACAGGAAAATCCATCCTCGAGGGGTTGAGGGCATGTCTACCCAAAGACGCAAAGAGAAGAGCGCCCCAGCGTGTGGGAGAGAGAGAGAGACCCAGCCCTTGGGCTCCTCTTTTTCTGTTTTTTGTTTGTTTGTTTGTTTGTTTTTTCTCTTCCCCCCTGGGCCTGCCCTATGTAAATTGGGTTAGTCAGGAGGAGTGTTGTTTGTTCTACCTGAGGTCCTCACTCTGGTCCTCAGACTTTTCTTTGTTCTAGTTTTGAGGGCTTTTCTCTTCCTTATCTTTTAGCCACCACTATTCTGGCCTCCTTTTCCCTATTTTAACTACCTAACAAAAGCACACCATCAAAAGTAAAAACACAAGCCACAGAGTGGGAGAATGTAATTGCAAATCATGTATCTGACAAGGGACTAGGATCTAGACTATCTAGCTTCAGGTTCAGGATGGCAGAGTGGAAGGCTGTGTGCCCATCTCCTCCTGGGAGCACCAATGTCGCAGCTAGCTGTTGAACCACTACCGGCAGGAGGATGTTAGAACCTACCCAAAAAACATACCCCACGCCCAGAGACAAAGAAGCTGCAGTGAGATGGCGGGAGGGGCAGCATCATGATAAAATCAAATCCCATACCCGCCAGATAGGCGACCCACAGACCGGAGAACAATAACACCAAAGAAGTTCTCCCACTGCTGTGAAGGTTCTAAACCCCGTGTCATGCTTCCCAGCCTGGTGAGCCGACAAAGGGACTGGGAATCCCCTGGGAATCTGACCTTGAAGGCCAGCGAGATTTGATCATAGGACTTCCAGAGGACTGGGAGAAACAGAGACTCCAGTCTTGGAGGGTGGGCGCAAAATTT
>SJYA01030158.1:0-13265 GCA_006410615.1 Neotragus moschatus | reverse complement strand
TTTTTTTTTTTTCACGTTTTATAATAATTAACTCCTTGCTGAGATGCATTTCCCCCACCCCCATCCCCACTCTGAGCCCTGTGTTTCGGGTTAAGATTAAACTAGTAACAAGAGGCCAAAGTCAAGATACTCGGGGCCACAGTGGTCTGGGAATTAGGCAATCTGCTCTGGACAAGGAGCTGTTAAACTGTATCTTTACCATGAAAAATTGGCTTTTAATTTTAAGTCGAGACTATAAAAAATGTTAATTTTGCTCTACTGGCCTTAATACAGTCCACAAATCTACCGTAACCTTTCTAGTAATGAAATTGTTTTGGCGTAACAGTGAAATGAAAAACTGTTTTCTAGCAACCAAGCCCCAAGCACAAGGGCCTGGGAGCTGCGGCAACTGTTTCTGGAAAAGCCAGAAGGGAGAAAGAAGTCGCAGCGAGACCCACGGAGGCCTTGATCTTTGCAGATACTGAGCAAATACTTCTCTGTGCAGATCCTTCCCTGCTGGCTCGGTAGTTAAAAAATCCACCTGCCCATACAGGAGACAAGGGTTCGATCCCTGGGACATGGAGATCCTCTGGAGAAGGAAATGGCAATCCACTTCAGTATTCTTGCCAGGAAATCCCATGGACAGAGGAGCCTGGCGTGCTACAATCCATGGGATCCAAAAAGAGTAGGATATGACTTAGCGACAAACAACAGCAGATACTGAGCGCCTGAAATGAGCACCCTGCTTGGAAAACAGAGAGGAACCCATCAGACAGCGGTAGAGTTATCTGAGTGTGTGTGTGAGTGTGGCAGACGTGGCAGTGAGGGAAGGCCTCTGCAGGAGAGCAACTGAGCTAGCATGTAGACATGTTGGNGCGCCTGAAATGAGCACCCTGCTTGGAAAACAGAGAGGAACCCATCAGACAGCGGTAGAGTTATCTGAGTGTGTGTGTGAGTGTGGCAGACGTGGCAGTGAGGGAAGGCCTCTGCAGGAGAGCAACTGAGCTAGCATGTAGACATGTTGGGGAAAAGATTTTAGCCAGAGGGAACTTCCACAAAACAAGAGCCAAAAAGACCTTTGTGGCTGGAGCGGCAAGAACTGAAACTGAAAATGAGTCGAAGAGGAGCGGTAGGACCCCAGCCCTTGCCAACCTTGGTGCCGAAAGGGAGGCCACCCAGTCCAACTCAACCTCAAAGTCTCGTTCTGGCCGCTGCGCAGAAAGTGGCGGGTTGGCATGTGTTCATTTCCAGGTGGGGGAACCCGTTTAAAGCAAAGCTCAACCTCTCTACCTGGTGGTGTATTACCAATTCACTGGCGCTGTTTACAACCAACTCTGACTGGCAACCTGCTCCTAGGATTACTGACCCTGCTCCTAGGATTACTTGGAAGTTATTTTTAAAAATAAGATTGAAACAATAGTTATCATTTTGAAAAATAATAGTATTCTACTCATCACACTGGTTTCCCTGGTAGCTCAGTGGTAAAGAATCCGCCTGCCAGGGTAAGAAATTCAGGTTCAATCCCTGTGTCAAAGATCCTCTGGAGAAAGAAACGGCAGCCCACTCCGGTATTCTTGCCTGGAAAGTTCCATGGACAGAGCAGCCTGACGAGCTTCAGTCCATGCGGTTGCAGTCAGACACGGCTGAGCGACTGAGTGTACACACATACACACACAGAATCATCACTCTAAGGAAGCAGGTCAGAATAACTTTTGAAAAGTCACTTATTTGTGAAGTGTGACCTGCTTCCTTTCCCAAAGCATTTGAGTCTGTTGATACAAAGCCCATGAGCAGCTAGACAGCTTCAAGTTCTTTCTGGGATAATGTTTACAGTATATTGTAATATGGTGACAGCTTCAGTTTGGGAGAGAAACTGTAACACTGAAGAGTTTTAAAGCCCAATTAAGGACTTTCCTGCTGGTCCAGTGGTATTCACCTTGCAATGCAGGGGACTTGGGTTTGATCCCTGGTCGGTTAACTAAGATCCCACAGGCCTCCCAGCAACTAAGCCTGGACCCCATGCTGCAACGAAAGATCCTGCGAATGGCGCAACTAAGACTTGATGAAGCCAAATAAGTAATGCAAGAAAAAAAAAAAGTGAGATTAAAAGAACAAAAGCCCAATTAGTTCTAAGGGTTGCAGTAAGGGGCAAGCAGAGCCTCATCACTGGTTAGGTCCTTGCAATGTCTTCACTTTTATCCACTTCTGCATTTTTTAAAACTTATTTTAAATTGAAGGATAGTTGCTTTACAATATCGGTTTGATTTTTGCCATACATCAGCATGAATTAGCCACAGGTACACATATCTCCCCTCCCTCTTGAAGCTCCCTCCCTCCCACCCCATCCCACCCCTCTAGGTTGTCACAGAGCCCCAGTTTGAGCTCCCTGAGTCATAGGGCAAATTCCCACTGGCTCTCTCTCACATGTGGCAGTGTGTGTGCTTCCAAGCTCCTCTCTCCATGCATCTCTTCCTCTCGGTCCTCCCCCCAGCCCTGGGCCGTAGGTCTGCTCTGTGTCTCTGTCTCCATTGCTGCCCTGCAAATAGGTTCATCGGTACCACCATAAATCATAGAAAGCTCCACTTCTGTATTTTCATCCTCCAGCTTCTCCTGGGCCTCTAGAGCTACCCTTTGTTGATTTGTTGCTCACTGGCACCCCCATTAGAGACGGAACAGAAAGGACTGGAGAGCCCAGAAATGCCCCTGGTTCAGCAGTTTCAGTTCTCTGTGTTTATCTTTGTGCGAGGGTGTTTGTGGGTGCGGGGTGGGGGTACGGAGTAGGGAAGATTTCAGGGTTAAAGTGATGTGTAAACTGTAATTATCCACTCCTTTACAGGGTAGAGTCTATGCACACATTCATACCCTGTCTCTCCTGGCTCTGCTGTCTGGTGAGTAAACCACTTAGAGCCACAACACGCAATATGAAAATCTTAAAACCAGACAAGGAACCCAATTTCCATTTTCAGCAGCCTTGAGTGTGAGAAAGTGTTAGTTACTCAATCATGTCCGACTCTTTGCAGCCACATGGACTGCAGCCCGCCATGCACCTCTGTCCGTGGGACACTTCAGGCAAGAATACTGGAGTGGATAGCCATTCCCATCTCCAGGGGATCTTTCTGACCCAGGGGATCGAACCTGGCTCTCCCACACTGTGGGCAAATTCCTTACCATCTGAGCCAACAGGTCTGCTCTCATTCAGCCAGTGAGAATCCCATTCTTTGAACTTTTCACAAAACGAAACACTGTCAGACATCTCACAGGTAAAAATTCAAGATAAAAAACAAAAGGTAGGAGAAGAAAAACTGGAGAAACTTTTCATTCTTCCAGTTGGNTCCTTACCATCTGAGCCAACAGGTCTGCTCTCATTCAGCCAGTGAGAATCCCATTCTTTGAACTTTTCACAAAACGAAACACTGTCAGACATCTCACAGGTAAAAATTCAAGATAAAAAACAAAAGGTAGGAGAAGAAAAACTGGAGAAACTTTTCATTCTTCCAGTTGGGTGGATTTTAACAGACTTTTATGATTATCTGCGTAAAGTAATTATCAGCTAAGAAGGTTTATTATTATTATTAATTCTTTAAAAAAGTAGAAAAAGAAAACCACTCCATTAAAAAACATCTTCCCCAAAACTACTGCTTCTGTTACTTTTCCCATAATTTTCACCACATTCGCTACATCCAAGACTATTTATGGCCAGCCTTCCCTGGTAGCAAAATATAACAGATTATGAAAAACGGATCCAGCAGAAATGCTGAGGAATTTCTGAGGGTTTGGTTGTTGGGGGGTGGGGGGCGCTGGTTGGGGTAAAGAATAGAATTGTTTTCATTCTTTGCTTGGTTTACTCTCTGGATGTTTGCTTCAGATTGCTACATTGCCTCAAATTATAAATTGTATGTGTAATTTAATGTATAACAAGAGGGTGCGGCTGCTTAAGAACTTCTGATTTGGGCAACTGAGTTTTCCAATGAAATTCTCACAGGAAAAATTCTGAAGTAAACTGCTTAAGTATAATTGAAGTTTCCAGGTACTCTTCAAAAACACCTTTGACCACAATAGGTTTATACAAAAGCTAAACATTTAAGCTAAGGAAAAATGCTTGATGTGGGTTTATTCAGCATAAAGCCTGGTTAAGTTTCTACCAGCTTCCTTAGGAAATACTTCAGAGGTGAAACTTCTAACCCGTTCGTTAATCACTGACCCTCCAAACAAGCTGCGGATACAGAATGGAACCATGAAATCTTCCTACCTTCCTGTGTCTCCACTTACCAATCCAGTATCTTATATTGGAATGCCTAGCAATGCAGACGGAGAAGGCAATGGCACCCCACTCCAGTACTCCTGCCTGGAAAATCCCATGGACGGAGGAGCCTTGGTAGGCTGCAGGCCATGGGGTCGCACAGAGTAGGACACGACTGAAGCGACTTAGCAGCAGCAGTGCAGAGGCAATACGCCTAGACGCTGACCAAGCACGTTAGATCCTGGTCAGCAGTAACAGGGGTGAGCAGAGCGCGTCCTCTTTTTCTGGCCCCCCATCCACTCACACGGCGTCGCTGCTAAAGTAGTCCCTGAAGGCCCGGGGTGGGGGGCAGCCCGACTAGTCCCTCCCGATCTCGCTTTGGCCTTGGTGCATCGTTGCACCGGGACTGCGACCTCAACTCTCGCAGCCTGCGGGTCTCCAGTACCCCAGAGTGGAGATGGGGTCTGCCTGCGGCTCCTAGAACTCCCGCCAGCACCTGGGGTCCAACCACACAGCCACTTCCAGTGAAAAGTTTTTGGCGCATTTCCCTCCGCCGAAAACTTTAGGACTTGTAGCGCAACCAGCCGAGCTTGTTTTCCCTCTCCGCGGTCACTGTGGGTCCTCGGCGCCCACCCCTCCCGGCTCCGCCGGGACGCGCGCCCACTACCCAGCCAGGATGCCAGGACGCTGGGTACGCGAGAGCGCTGCACCTCGGCATCTGGCACCTCTGGGGCGCCGGGAGGGTTCTGCCAACTTGCCAGCAGCCGGGTGCGCCCCGATCGGCGCGCTCCCTCCCCGGAGCTCCCGGGCGCGACCCCCCGGCCCCTTGCACTCACCTCGTGTCCAGAGCACGGAGAGGAAGAGCCACGGCAGGAACAGCAGCACACCCAGCCCCATCCCGAGATTGCGGGTCTGAATAGTCTCCTTGGACCGACGGACAGATGGACGTCCGGAACCTGCCGCGTCGCCGGCCTAGCGCGCGCAAAATCAGCGCAGTCCTGGAGACCCGGGCAACCCGCTCCGAAGGCGCAGAGCGGAGCCGCAGTCGAAGGCGCCGAGAGCTGGAGCCGGGCGGGCTGGGGGCCGAGTCTGAGCCGACCCAGCCAGTCGGAGAGGGGAGGGGGCGGGAAGGCAGCGGCGAGAGGCGGGCGGCGGAGGGGGTGGAAGCGGGGGCTGGACCCAAGGGGCGGAGAGGGGCGGGCCGAGGGGTGGGGTTGAGCCTGGGCTGGGGCTGAAAGCGAGGGGAGGGAGGTGAGGACCGTAAAGGGGAGGAGTGACTGGAGGTCTGGGGAGGAGAAAGTGCCCCCGGCCTCCCTGGGATCCAGATGTCCGACTAGTGCAGGTAGGAGGGACAGAGAGTAAGTTGGGGAGGCGCGTAGGGTGCCCGAGCCTGCCAGCAGACTTAAGGTGCCTGCAGCTTGGAGGCTGAGGCAGTCCCGCAATCCCGGCTCAGCAGACAGAAAACGCAGGCAGCAACGCTCCAAGAAGCCGAGGCCACCTTGGCGGCGCTCCCAGCCGAGCGCCTTCCCGGGCCGAAGGTATGAGGCAGTCCTGGAGTCTTGGAGCTCACCGCCTCCCGGGAAGAATGTTTTGCTGTGCCCTCCTTGTGGAGTCCAGGAGGGGACGCGTGGAGGGAGATGAACACCTAGGAAGTGGGAAGAGGCCCCTCACCCCCACCCCCCAGCGATTAAAGTGTGGAGGGGCCAAGAGGGCAATCGCAGGGAAAGTTAACCGTGAAAGAAGTGTCAGCCATTTGTACTAATAACTGAAAGGCTAACTTAACATTTTATATATAGATATACCCACATACCGTTGGTGCCAGTGCAGGAGAGGTAAGAGACATGAGTTTGATCCCTGAGTGGGGGAGATCTCCTGGAGGAGCGCATGGCAACCCACGCCCTTGTATGGGTTGTGTTCTTGCCTGGAGAATCCCCATGGACAGAGAAGCCTGGCAGGCTACAGTCCACGGGGTCCCTTAGGGTCACACAGAGTGGGACACGGCTGAAGCAGCTCAGCATGCATCCACACACATACACACATACTATGTTTAAGGCAACATCTTTAGAATTAATGTATTTTAATGTGATCCTTTGACAACATGAGTCAATAATGCCATTTCTCTGCTCAAAACCAGACAGTGATTCCTGCTTTCTCTCTGTGTGAAAGCCAGAGTCCTGCCTTGTGGCCTAGAGGGGAATATGACCTGGTCCCCTCTCCTCTCTGACCTCATCTCCTTACTCCATTTCCATTTATGCTGCTTTCTGGTCCAGAGTCCCTGACCCCAGTCAGGCTGGTCAAGTGGGCTAGATTTGACTGTAAGGAGGCAATCAGTCCAATGGATTTAGATCCATTGTTACTTAACTGACAGCAAAATCAGCATGATGCCAGCTACTGGCATCCCTAGTCCCATAGGATGACACCCAGCCAGAGGGGTGGACGTGAGCAGTGGGTAGCTCCCCTGATGAGTAGCCAACTCTAAAGTACAGCCGAGCAGTTTCATTGATTTTCTCAGGTGACTGCTGCTGTGTTGTTGGGTGCGGGGAAGGGGGCATGGTGAGGAGGGGTGGAAACTCACTCACGTGCCCAGCTGAAAGTCTGGAGAAGGAAGAGAAACAGGTGTGCTGTGAGACAGGGATAGGAAAACGCCTCCAGTGGCTGGTCACCAGCCTCACCTCCCCCTGCCCCAGGAGGAATCACGGGACAGTTTCCCAAGACCTGGGTAGAACTGGAGTCAAGCCTCACCTGCACACCTGCATGGAGATGGGCAGGGTTGCCAGGGCATCTCAGCAGAGCCCTGTTCTCCTGCGGTGTCCTTGCTGCTGCTTATCTACGCCAGACTGTCATGCATCCTAGGGTTTTGCACCATTTCCTCTGCTTGGATGTTCTTCTACAGACTCACACCCTCTTGGTTAATTCTTCTCCTTCAAGTCTTTGCTATGCCTCACATTCTTGATGAGGCTTTTGTTATTGTTCAGTCGCTAAGCCGTGTCCAACTCTTTGCAACCCCATGGACTGCAGCACGGCAGGCTTCCCTGTCCTTCACTATCTCACAGAGTTTGCTCAAACTTAGGTCCATTGAGTTGGTGATGCCATCCAACCATCTCATCCTCTGCTACCTTCTTCTCCTCTTGCCTTCAGTCTTTCTTAGCATCAGGGTCTTTTCCAATGAGTTGGCTCTTCACATCAGGTGGTCAAGCTATTACAGCTTCAGCTTCAGCATCCATCATTCCAATGAATATTCAGGGTTGATTTCCTTTCGGATGGACGGGTTTCATCTCCTTACAGTCCAAGGGACTTTCAAGAGTCTNGACTGGAGGTCTGGGGAGGAGAAAGTGCCCCCGGCCTCCCTGGGATCCAGATGTCCGACTAGTGCAGGTAGGAGGGACAGAGAGTAAGTTGGGGAGGCGCGTAGGGTGCCCGAGCCTGCCAGCAGACTTAAGGTGCCTGCAGCTTGGAGGCTGAGGCAGTCCCGCAATCCCGGCTCAGCAGACAGAAAACGCAGGCAGCAACGCTCCAAGAAGCCGAGGCCACCTTGGCGGCGCTCCCAGCCGAGCGCCTTCCCGGGCCGAAGGTATGAGGCAGTCCTGGAGTCTTGGAGCTCACCGCCTCCCGGGAAGAATGTTTTGCTGTGCCCTCCTTGTGGAGTCCAGGAGGGGACGCGTGGAGGGAGATGAACACCTAGGAAGTGGGAAGAGGCCCCTCACCCCCACCCCCCAGCGATTAAAGTGTGGAGGGGCCAAGAGGGCAATCGCAGGGAAAGTTAACCGTGAAAGAAGTGTCAGCCATTTGTACTAATAACTGAAAGGCTAACTTAACATTTTATATATAGATATACCCACATACCGTTGGTGCCAGTGCAGGAGAGGTAAGAGACATGAGTTTGATCCCTGAGTGGGGGAGATCTCCTGGAGGAGCGCATGGCAACCCACGCCCTTGTATGGGTTGTGTTCTTGCCTGGAGAATCCCCATGGACAGAGAAGCCTGGCAGGCTACAGTCCACCGGGTCCCTTAGGGTCACACAGAGTGGGACACGGCTGAAGCAGCTCAGCATGCATCCACACACATACACACATACTATGTTTAAGGCAACATCTTTAGAATTAATGTATTTTAATGTGATCCTTTGACAACATGAGTCAATAATGCCATTTCTCTGCTCAAAACCAGACAGTGATTCCTGCTTTCTCTCTGTGTGAAAGCCAGAGTCCTGCCTTGTGGCCTAGAGGGGAATAT
This sequence comes from Neotragus moschatus, assembly GCA_006410615.1. Lineage (NCBI taxonomy): Eukaryota > Metazoa > Chordata > Mammalia > Artiodactyla > Bovidae > Neotragus > Neotragus moschatus. The sequence continues at coordinate 4,813 of SJYA01030158.1, read as the reverse complement.
GACCTGGTCCCCTCTCCTCTCTGACCTCATCTCCTTACTCCATTTCCATTTATGCTGCTTTCTGGTCCAGAGTCCCTGACCCCAGTCAGGCTGGTCAAGTGGGCTAGATTTGACTGTAAGGAGGCAATCAGTCCAATGGATTTAGATCCATTGTTACTTAACTGACAGCAAAATCAGCATGATGCCAGCTACTGGCATCCCTAGTCCCATAGGATGACACCCAGCCAGAGGGGTGGACGTGAGCAGTGGGTAGCTCCCCTGATGAGTAGCCAACTCTAAAGTACAGCCGAGCAGTTTCATTGATTTTCTCAGGTGACTGCTGCTGTGTTGTTGGGTGCGGGGAAGGGGGCATGGTGAGGAGGGGTGGAAACTCACTCACGTGCCCAGCTGAAAGTCTGGAGAAGGAAGAGAAACAGGTGTGCTGTGAGACAGGGATAGGAAAACGCCTCCAGTGGCTGGTCACCAGCCTCACCTCCCCCTGCCCCAGGAGGAATCACGGGACAGTTTCCCAAGACCTGGGTAGAACTGGAGTCAAGCCTCACCTGCACACCTGCATGGAGATGGGCAGGGTTGCCAGGGCATCTCAGCAGAGCCCTGTTCTCCTGCGGTGTCCTTGCTGCTGCTTATCTACGCCAGACTGTCATGCATCCTAGGGTTTTGCACCATTTCCTCTGCTTGGATGTTCTTCTACAGACTCACACCCTCTTGGTTAATTCTTCTCCTTCAAGTCTTTGCTATGCCTCACATTCTTGATGAGGCTTTTGTTATTGTTCAGTCGCTAAGCCGTGTCCAACTCTTTGCAACCCCATGGACTGCAGCACGGCAGGCTTCCCTGTCCTTCACTATCTCACAGAGTTTGCTCAAACTTAGGTCCATTGAGTTGGTGATGCCATCCAACCATCTCATCCTCTGCTACCTTCTTCTCCTCTTGCCTTCAGTCTTTCTTAGCATCAGGGTCTTTTCCAATGAGTTGGCTCTTCACATCAGGTGGTCAAGCTATTACAGCTTCAGCTTCAGCATCCATCATTCCAATGAATATTCAGGGTTGATTTCCTTTCGGATGGACGGGTTTCATCTCCTTACAGTCCAAGGGACTTTCAAGAGTCTTCTCCAGCACCACAGTTTGAAAACATCAATTCTTTGGCACTCAGCCTTCTTTCTCACATTTATACATGACTCCTGGAAAAACCATAGCTCTGACTATATGGACCTTTGTCGGCCGAGTGATGACTCTGCTTTTTAGTGCACTGTTGACGAGTAGGCCTACCTAGTATAAAACTGTCTAGTTATCTATTCCTGTGTGATAAACCACCCTAGACACAGCATGGGTAAGCCACAGCTGCTGCGTTAGATTCACAGATTGTGTGGGTCAGAGATTCAGACAGGGCACAGAGAAGATGGGTTGTCTTACCTCTTCCATCTCTGCTGAAATATTGGGTTCAATGACTGTGGACTAGAAGCATCTGGAACAAAGATCAGCAAACTGTAGCTGGGGGGGCCTCTTGCCTGTGTCTGCAAATCAGGATTATTGGAACACGGCCATGCAGTGTGTGTTGTTCTGGGCTGCTCCTGTGCTGTCACAGCAGAGTCAAATAGCTGCAACAGAGGTCAGAGGCCACAAGGCCGCGTGATCTGGCCCTCGACAGAAATTGGTCCATCCCTGATCCTCACATAGCCGGTATTTACACTGCAATGACTCAAGTCCAGAGCTGCAGACCAGGCCACCTAAATGAGGCTTCCCCACGATGGCCTAGGTGTAGCTGGAAGTCCTACAAGGAAACTCTAGGCTCCAAGAGTGACCATTCCTTCCAGTGACCAAGATAGAAGCTGCATGACCTTTCAAAACCTAGCCTCAGAGGTCACCTGACTCCACTAAGCCAGACTCTCTTGGTGGATGGTGGATACAGTCACAACCCCACCCTCCTGGGAAAGAGCCATAACTCCCATCTCTTGATGCTGGAAGGGTCAGAGGAGTTAGAGCATTGTTTTAAAACTTCCACAGGCACCAACACTAGCTAAAATGTAGGTTAATGACTATCATGGGATTTTTTTCTAATTTTTTTGCTATGCCATGTGGCATGCAGGATCTGAGTTCCCCAAGCAGACTGAGCTCATGCCCCCTGCAGTGGGACCTGCTGCTGCTGTTAAGTCGTGTCAGTCGTGTCCAACTCTGTGCGACCCCATAGACGGCAGCCCACCAGGCTCCACCGTCCCTGAGATTCTCCAGGCAAGAACACTGGAGTGGGTTGCCATTTCCTTCTCCAATGCATGAAAGTGAAAAGTGAAAGGGAAGTCACTCAGTCGTGTCCGACTCTTAGCGACCCCATGGACTGCAGCCCACCAGGCTCCTCCGTCCATGGGATTTTCCAGGCAAGAGGACTGGAGTGGGGTGCCATTGCCTTCTCCGTGGCAGTGGGAGCACAGTATCTTTACCACTGGACCACCAGGGAAGTTCTGATTCTACCATTTTCGTTTTATACTTGCCATGCATCTGAATGTTATTGAATGTTAATGTCCTAATTATAAAGATATGTGATGGGAAATGTTAGTTTTTTATTTATTTATTGAAATGTTAGTTTTTAAAAAAATAGATCCCATATTATACAACTATTTTCGTCTTTATAGAATGTAGCCCAAAAGGCTACATTTGTGCAACTTTAGCAGGGTGATACCAACCTGGGACTCATACTCCAGGGTCCACACTCTCTCCTATATCTGATGGGACTCTGCACATTACAAGGTGGAGCCCCTACTTTTATTATGTAAGAAAAAGAGAGCATGTCAATGGCCCATAGCAGTGTTCATCCAGGGGCCGGGGAAGACAGCCCCTGCTGAGTCAAGTGTAGAAGGGCTGTGTCTTAAATCAAGTGGCACTGTGAATACAGTCTAGCCATCAAGCATGTTCAGGATATCAGCGACAAGGTACAAGACTAACAATTGAGGTCCTCAGGGGAGCAGGCCAAACTCCACATGAAGGATGTAAAGAGTCATTCATCAACGGCCCTCATCTACTTTTTTGTTTATTAAAATATAGTTGATTTGCAACACTGTGTTACTTTTTGCTGTAAAGTGACTCAATTATGCACATATATATTCTCTTTCACATTCTTTTCCATTATAGTTTATCACAGGGTATTGAATATAGTTCAGTATGGGCTATACAGTAGGACTCTGTTGTTTATATCTCCTACATACAATAGTTTGTATCTATTAATCCCAAACTCCCAATCCTTCCCTTCCCCCACACTAACTCCTTGGCAGCTGTAAGTCTGTTCTGTGAGTTTGCTTCTGTTCATAGGTATGTTCGCTTGTGTCATATTTTAGATTCTACCTATAAGTGATATCATATGGTATTTGCCTTTCTGTTTCCAACTTGCTTCATTTAGTGTGGGCGTCTCTAGGCCCATCCATGTTCCTCAAATGGCATTGTTTCATTCTTTTAAAGGACTGAGTCGTATTCCAGTGTATATATGTACCACAGCTTCTCTACCCATTCATCTGTCAGTGAACATTTAGGTTTTTTCTGTCTTGGCTGTTGTGAACAGTGCTTCAGTGAACACAGGAGTGCATATATCATTTTGAATTACCTTTTTTCTGGGTCTATGCCCAGGAGTGGACTTGCTGGATCAGTGGTCCTACTCTAAAGCCACACCCTCCCTCTGTTGGCCGGCCCACCTACACAGACACCTCCCTCAACTCCTCAGCCTTGTCCCCAGCTGGGGCCTGTAACTGACTTCCCACTCCTGCCTCCAGTCTGCCACATGGACCCCCAATTCAAGCTAGTCTCCTCCCATTCACTTTAACACAGTGGAGACTGCCCAATAGCTAGGGATCTGGCTTGCTGGAACCATACTCTGTGAATGATGATGTGCCGAGAAACAGTCTCAAACTAGTTTCGGTGCCAGAGAGCCATTCATTCACTCATGATTCACAAAAATCTACGGAGCGTGTGCCACATCAAGGTATAAGACCAGCACCTAGAGTGTGTCACTGAGCTAATGCACGTGACCTCCATCAGGAAGTCCCAGTCTCATCGACCCCAATGCCAGTCAAGGACCACTTTGGTTCTCACTTGTCCAGCAGCCAGTCCATGGTCCTCCCATCACAGCACCCTGGCTTTTCTTTGCTGAACCTGCCTTCTGCACTCACATCCCTCCTACCCCTGAGCCTAGAGGTGGGGTTCTCCTTGATGCCTGAAGACCATTCGCTGCCCCTCTTTCCAGAGTCTCAGGATTTGAGTCTCATATCATCAGACCTGGCTGCTGAGGTCACTACAGACCCCTGGGTCTCTCCTCTTGTTCCTTGAAGATTTCAGTGTTTGCATCATTGGCACTGCCTTCGTGCCAGCCCTGTCATAATTCTTGGTGGTTTCAGCACTGTTAATACATAAATGACATTGCAGCCTGACAGAGGCTAAGCCCCTTGGCTGCTTCTCCCCCATGTCGTGTGTTGAGCAACATGCTGGAAATACATATAAGGGCCAGGTTCTTGAAGTTTGCTGGGGAACTGACATGGTGCCTGTAAGAAAGTCCGCTCAGAACACTCCACATCTTAGGGGAAGCACCAGTCTCGCGTAGTTTCTTGGGCAATGGAGATGGTGCCTGGAAGCGCCTCCAGTCCGTGTACTGAGCTGCATGCTGGGGCAGAGGTGTAAAGTTCTTGGGGGACCATGCTTCAGGTGAAGCAGTCTCATTTGGAATACTGCATTGAACATAAGTGCACTGGTATAACTAAGTGGCAGTTAAACAGGAATCCAGTTGCTAAAAAGACTCACCAGCTCCAGCTCCTACAGTTTGTTACAGAAACAGGACAC
>SJYA01030132.1:0-16647 GCA_006410615.1 Neotragus moschatus | reverse complement strand
TCGGGGCTGGTGCACTGGGATGACCCAGAGGGATGGTATGGGGAGGGAAGTGGGAGGGGGGGTTCAGGATGGGGAACACATGTACACCCATGACGGATTCATGTCAATGTATGGCAAAACGAATACAATATTGTAAAGTAATTAGCTTCCAATTAAAATAAATTTATATTAAAAAAAAAGAATGAAGGGAGAAACTTTGTCTTTCTCATTCACTGTGTGTCCTAGCACCTGGAAGAGGGATCGGCATTTAGTGGGTTCTTAATAAACACTTAAATGAATAAAGTATTACTTATATGGCAGAATATACTAATAATTACTACATTAATCAAATGATACTTCTTCTAGGTTAAGGCTCTTAACAAGAAAGAAGTCGGAAAGTTATTTATCTCAACTTTGCTCCCAGTACTGGTATATTTTCTATAATACATCTCCAGCAGGTGGTCTCTGGGCCAATGTTTAAACACTTCCAAAGAGAGATACTCATTTTTTTGTTGTTGTTGACACCTTTTTTTTTTTTTTTAAATAAATATGAAGCTTTTCTTTTTCAGAAACAGGGCTCCTTGTAGCTTCACCCAGTGTCCTAGACTTGCCACCTGGAGCAAAACAAAAGTCTACTTACTCCTCTCTTCCCAGGGAGAGGCCTTCACATAGCTGCAGACCATTTCATGCTCCCCTAAGATTCCTCTATTCTCTGCCTCCTTCCACATGGAAGTGTTCTCAGGTTTTTCAGCATCCGAGTTTCCCTCCAGCTTCATGATTCAGTTTTCCAATGTGCCTTTTAAAAATATGGTCTCCAGAATCAAGCAACCCATTGTGGATAACAGAGACAGCTCTCAGTCTTGCCACTATACCAACATGAGAAGTACTCTAGTATTACAATCGCTGTTTAGGAGTCCTGTCATACTAATTCACGTTGAACTGGCTAAACTCTTGAACCACTTTTGGTCTCTCCCATCCTGTACTAAAGCAGTTCTTTTGGAAACTATGTGCAGAGTTTGACATTACTATTACATGTTTCAGACTGCTTTATGGGTTAAGCTTTATGAGTTCATAGAACCTGCCTTTGTTACTCTCATGGAGCCCAGGATCATACTCTGGACACTTAATAAATTCAGCTTCAACCCAAACCTGAACCATTCCTATACGGTCAGCCAGCATGTTTTCAATCCCTTTCTCTTTAGCTCGTTCCTTCACTGAGCAATTCTTTTGACTAAACAAAGACTGTCTCCCTACATGAAAACTGGTGTTCTTTGAAGATGGTCTGGATATACCATCACAGTTAAGAAAGGCACTTGAAGACAGCTGGTCCTGTCTAATTACTACCAGAAAAGAAAAAAAAGCAACACAAATACATATCAACTCTTCTAAAAATCAAAGAAATTATTTTTCAGTAGATTTTTCTGATTCATAATTCACAATTACATCTTACAACTTTCATATTACTTAAATGTATATTTAGCCATGAATTTAACTTGGAGAATACACTCTAAGTTATACCATTTCAAGATATATGTACTATGGATATTTGGTTTGAAGGTTTGCTATCATTGGTTTGATTGTTAATAGCTGAGGGGCTTAAATAGTTATATTTTCTTTAAATTTTGTTCAGTTAATATTACTTTTACTCCTTCTAAGGAATAAACTGTGAAACTTTGATTTGTCTCTGTACTAGAAAATATTCAGATATTCTGAGGAGACTGTTGGTTCTACCTCTGTATACTCCCATTGGGACTCACCTAAGGAGTGACAGCCTTCCTTCCAGTCAAGCTCCAGGCCTATTCAAATTCCTCACTTTTCACAAGGTGTCCAGCCCTCCCTCTGAACTTTCACCCACGCTGTTCTGATGTACATGCCATTTCCTTCCTATGGCTAATTTTTATCCATCCTTCGGCTCCATCTGACCACTTGTAATGCTGTAACAAAATGATCTTGGTCCCAGGAGGGCAGAAATCTTTGTTCTGTTTTGGGATATACACCAAGTGCTTAAACCTGTGCCTGACACACGGCAGACCTTCAATAATGTGAGAAGCATTTATCAACCCTTAACTACACTTAAGGGCTACAGTTGATCCTCTGGAAAGTAGAAATGAAAATGGATTAAGAGAACCCACTGTATAACCTGTTAACAGTTAGCTGCATAGCAACTTATCAAGTTCTCATTTTAAATAAGTAAATCAAGATGAACTCTTCCTCACCTAAGGGCTGAGAATCTATCTTACCCACTGGCCAGAATATCTTCTAAAATGTCAAGTAGCTGGTTCACAAGTTGGATGATCCGAACTAAACTGGAACCCTCAGGGGTGCCAGTGCTATTCAAGTCTCAAACTGGACGCTATTTCCTCTGCTAAGTCTTCCCTGGCCCCTATATCCAGGACAGGGCTCCAAGGAACTGTCAGCTTTCCCCATGAAGCACATATATCCTGTTATAACCGTCTGTTTTAATTGACTGTTTCCTCCATTAAGTTATAAGGTTACCTGAGGACAGGGCTGGTGACTGGACATCCATTTGGTATCTGGTCACCACTGTTTCCCTAAGGGCTGGATGTCCACTGGTGCCCAAGGCACTGAAACATTTGCTGACTAAATGATGGATCTCTGCAACAAGTGCATTCTAATCAGTGGTTTGAGGAAAACTCTCCAACACACTGATGCTCACTACTTTTCAAAAGCTCAGTTTTGGAAGATTGTCAAGACCCATGAAATTATCTGTTCTTCTAATACCTTCCTCTAAATTAAGCCAGACTATCAGCATCTTGAATCTAGATCCAGCAATACTGATAACACAAGCCACCAGAATTACTTCCACTGAAATGAACTTCAGGGAAGTTGTATGAAACTCATAAAAGTCATCACTTTTATTACCAAGATATTACTCAGCATATAGTCTCTTCTCCAAGAGAATACCTAACAGTTTATCCTTTGCCAGTTTTGTTTTGTTTCAGATAACTAGTCTGTTTTAACTTTATGAGCACAGTGATTGTTGTTTCTCTCAAGCTGCCAGGTCAGTAATCTTACAAATCAAATTCATGCACTGCCTGCATCAAGTATGTGATGTTAGTTTTGTGTAGTCTTGTTCTGGCCTCCGTCTTATTTATTTCATCACTCTTACTTCCCCTATTATCATAATTCTTCCTTACTTTTAAATGACTTTATTTTGTTCATACATTTATAAAGCCACCATGAATCATTAAATGGCTTATAAACACACACTTTCCTTTACTTTGGTAGCTTGTAAATTCTAACACTATTCTCTAATCACTAGGCTCTCCAACCAAAACTGATAAGTGCTTTTGGTTTATATTAACTGGAACCTTCAATTCACCTCTATGCTTCTTTAAAATGAGAATTTAAAAAAAGTGCTCATATCATAGGGTTGGTTATAAATTAATATATATGAAACACATGCACTATGCCCTGCATGTATTGTTTTGTGGGTATTAACTATTATTATCTTTACTACTCTCTAACTCATTGATTAAAATGACAACTAGCAAAAGGAATACCACTAATTCTTCTACTTTGACACTGATCCAACAACCCAATGTTTACGCTGGTTCTAGACTTTGCCACATGCCTTGTTCAAGTAAAGATAACAGAGCTAGGCCATTCTTCCACTGGTTAAAGTACATAAAGCTCCCATTTACATACACAAAATAGTTAAGCTTGATAAATGATGCTAATATCAATCTAAAGACAAGAATATCTTGGAACTAGAGAGATGGCTTCATGGAAATTGGATGGTAAAGGACAAAGGAAGTTAATGAATTCAAAAAATGACTTAATTATCTAGTTAAATTAATCAAACTTTTTTGGAGAATGGTTTGAAATTTTTAAAATAGCTTTTGTAGTTCAAAACTATTTTAAAATCCATTAAAAATAAGACCTTGGTAATAAGTAAATAAAGGTAATTATTTTATAACAGTTGGGGATCTATAGGAAAATGCAGGATATGAAAGAACTAGGTTCAGTCTGGCTTTTCCACTTTCTGGACCTTGATTTTGGCTTACAGGTGAAGTTTCTATCAACTACTAGTCATCGCAGTTTTCATTCATTTCCTATGCTCATATCCAGGATGACTTAACCCAACTAACTTGCTGTGCTATTTTAAGAATTAATGAAATATTTTTTAAAAAGTGATAGTTGCTCAGTCATGTCCAACTCTTTGAAAGCCCACGGACTGTAGTCCACCAGGCTCCTCTGTCCATGGAATTCTCCAGGCAAGAATACTGGAGTGGGTAGCCATTCCCTTTTCCAGGGGATCTTCCTGACCCAGGGATAGAAACCAGGTCTCCTGCATTGCAGGCAGATTCTTTACCATCTGAGCCACAGGGAAGCCTTGAAGATCTCAGAAAACCATCAATTGAGATATAAATGTTATTGCCATTTAAAAAGGTTAAAATTCTCTTTAATAATCCATTTGTATTCCAATATTACACTCTATCCTCACTTTTACTTTTTCTAGCTTTAATATCAGGAGAAGGCAATGGCACCCTACTCTTGCCTGGAAAATCCCACGGACAGAGGAGCCTGGTAGGCTGCAGTCCATGGGGTCGTTAAGAGTTGGACACGACTGAGCGACTTCACTTTCACTTTTCACTTTCATTCATTGGAGAAGGAAATGGCAACCCACTCCAGTGTTCTTGCCTGGAGAATCCCAGGGACGGGGGAGCCTGGTGGGCTGCCGTCNTGGTAGGCTGCAGTCCATGGGGTCGTTAAGAGTTGGACACGACTGAGCGACTTCACTTTCACTTTTCACTTTCATTCATTGGAGAAGGAAATGGCAACCCACTCCAGTGTTCTTGCCTGGAGAATCCCAGGGACGGGGGAGCCTGGTGGGCTGCCGTCTATGGGGTCGCACAGAGTCGGACACGACTGAAGTGACTTAGCAGCAGCAGCAGCAACAACAGCTGACCTGTAAGTCAGACCAGTTTGTTAAAGCTTTCTTCATTAAAGTCTGCTTCCTTCGGGCCTCTTTGATTCATTTACTCTACCATTTGACAGTAACTACAACTAGAGTAACCTACTCTATCAAGCGCAGAAGCCCCATTAGTGTACCAGTAGCAGAATATGTAAAATCTAACTACTCCACAAAAACTTAAGCAGCATAATGCAAACTACATTTTCTGTGCCTCTTCTTTAAGCTGTCATGTGCAGAGCGATATTCCAGGCAGAATGCAAACATTACTTCATTTAAATCATCCTTACCACACCCAGCAAGTGTTATCAGGATCATTTTACAAAACAAGCCTGTCTGTCCCGGTGCTACCTAGGACCCTTACAAGTCTATTCTATTTTTAAAATTAGCCTAATGCAACCCATCTATGCCAAAAAGTTCCATTTAGCAACAAATATCCATGCCTGCAGCTTCGTGCCTAAATTTTATTGCCTTTCAACATTTCAATAACCCTCTTTTTCATCTGAGGCTGTCAGTCTGCTTAACAGTGAAAAAGGTTTTTCCTTTTTCTGTACAAAAATAAAAAAGTCTCAAGAAACAAAACTTTGCAAGAGAGAAAGCAGGTACAGAAGTTCAATTGCTTCTGCCCCCTCTGGCTAATGTCACAATAGCAATATTTTTAAAGTTTTTGAAACGTGTCCCAGTGGCAACCGGATATTCTTGCTATCTCTTTACTGTCATCCACCTCGCAAATTCACAAACTATCTTGGTAGTTCAGGGTTCTTATGCCAAAACTTTAAAGCCAAACTTGAGCAAACTACTTAGGTCATTTTACAGTGTTAAGATTTCCTGTCTGATTCCAAAAGTTTAGGATCACTCTTAGGGGCGGCCCCAAGGATCGGAGTTTAATAACAACCTCCTGCGTCAGGAGAAGCAGCCTATAAGGCCCCTGGAGAAGGTGCGAATAGACGGGGGAGCGGGGANTGGAAACTATGTGCAGAGTTTGACATTACTATTACATGTTTCAGACTGCTTTATGGGTTAAGCTTTATGAGTTCATAGAACCTGCCTTTGTTACTCTCATGGAGCCCAGGATCATACTCTGGACACTTAATAAATTCAGCTTCAACCCAAACCTGAACCATTCCTATACGGTCAGCCAGCATGTTTTCAATCCCTTTCTCTTTAGCTCGTTCCTTCACTGAGCAATTCTTTTGACTAAACAAAGACTGTCTCCCTACATGAAAACTGGTGTTCTTTGAAGATGGTCTGGATATACCATCACAGTTAAGAAAGGCACTTGAAGACAGCTGGTCCTGTCTAATTACTACCAGAAAAGAAAAAAAAGCAACACAAATACATATCAACTCTTCTAAAAATCAAAGAAATTATTTTTCAGTAGATTTTTCTGATTCATAATTCACAATTACATCTTACAACTTTCATATTACTTAAATGTATATTTAGCCATGAATTTAACTTGGAGAATACACTCTAAGTTATACCATTTCAAGATATATGTACTATGGATATTTGGTTTGAAGGTTTGCTATCATTGGTTTGATTGTTAATAGCTGAGGGGCTTAAATAGTTATATTTTCTTTAAATTTTGTTCAGTTAATATTACTTTTACTCCTTCTAAGGAATAAACTGTGAAACTTTGATTTGTCTCTGTACTAGAAAATATTCAGATATTCTGAGGAGACTGTTGGTTCTACCTCTGTATACTCCCATTGGGACTCACCTAAGGAGTGACAGCCTTCCTTCCAGTCAAGCTCCAGGCCTATTCAAATTCCTCACTTTTCACAAGGTGTCCAGCCCTCCCTCTGAACTTTCACCCACGCTGTTCTGATGTACATGCCATTTCCTTCCTATGGCTAATTTTTATCCATCCTTCGGCTCCATCTGACCACTTGTAATGCTGTAACAAAATGATCTTGGTCCCAGGAGGGCAGAAATCTTTGTTCTGTTTTGGGATATACACCAAGTGCTTAAACCTGTGCCTGACACACGGCAGACCTTCAATAATGTGAGAAGCATTTATCAACCCTTAACTACACTTAAGGGCTACAGTTGATCCTCTGGAAAGTAGAAATGAAAATGGATTAAGAGAACCCACTGTATAACCTGTTAACAGTTAGCTGCATAGCAACTTATCAAGTTCTCATTTTAAATAAGTAAATCAAGATGAACTCTTCCTCACCTAAGGGCTGAGAATCTATCTTACCCACTGGCCAGAATATCTTCTAAAATGTCAAGTAGCTGGTTCACAAGTTGGATGATCCGAACTAAACTGGAACCCTCAGGGGTGCCAGTGCTATTCAAGTCTCAAACTGGACGCTATTTCCTCTGCTAAGTCTTCCCTGGCCCCTATATCCAGGACAGGGCTCCAAGGAACTGTCAGCTTTCCCCATGAAGCACATATATCCTGTTATAACCGTCTGTTTTAATTGACTGTTTCCTCCATTAAGTTATAAGGTTACCTGAGGACAGGGCTGGTGACTGGACATCCATTTGGTATCTGGTCACCACTGTTTCCCTAAGGGCTGGATGTCCACTGGTGCCCAAGGCACTGAAACATTTGCTGACTAAATGATGGATCTCTGCAACAAGTGCATTCTAATCAGTGGTTTGAGGAAAACTCTCCAACACACTGATGCTCACTACTTTTCAAAAGCTCAGTTTTGGAAGATTGTCAAGACCCATGAAATTATCTGTTCTTCTAATACCTTCCTCTAAATTAAGCCAGACTATCAGCATCTTGAATCTAGATCCAGCAATACTGATAACACAAGCCACCAGAATTACTTCCACTGAAATGAACTTCAGGGAAGTTGTATGAAACTCATAAAAGTCATCACTTTTATTACCAAGATATTACTCAGCATATAGTCTCTTCTCCAAGAGAATACCTAACAGTTTATCCTTTGCCAGTTTTGTTTTGTTTCAGATAACTAGTCTGTTTTAACTTTATGAGCACAGTGATTGTTGTTTCTCTCAAGCTGCCAGGTCAGTAATCTTACAAATCAAATTCATGCACTGCCTGCATCAAGTATGTGATGTTAGTTTTGTGTAGTCTTGTTCTGGCCTCCGTCTTATTTATTTCATCACTCTTACTTCCCCTATTATCATAATTCTTCCTTACTTTTAAATGACTTTATTTTGTTCATACATTTATAAAGCCACCATGAATCATTAAATGGCTTATAAACACACACTTTCCTTTACTTTGGTAGCTTGTAAATTCTAACACTATTCTCTAATCACTAGGCTCTCCAACCAAAACTGATAAGTGCTTTTGGTTTATATTAACTGGAACCTTCAATTCACCTCTATGCTTCTTTAAAATGAGAATTTAAAAAAAGTGCTCATATCATAGGGTTGGTTATAAATTAATATATATGAAACACATGCACTATGCCCTGCATGTATTGTTTTGTGGGTATTAACTATTATTATCTTTACTACTCTCTAACTCATTGATTAAAATGACAACTAGCAAAAGGAATACCACTAATTCTTCTACTTTGACACTGATCCAACAACCCAATGTTTACGCTGGTTCTAGACTTTGCCACATGCCTTGTTCAAGTAAAGATAACAGAGCTAGGCCATTCTTCCACTGGTTAAAGTACATAAAGCTCCCATTTACATACACAAAATAGTTAAGCTTGATAAATGATGCTAATATCAATCTAAAGACAAGAATATCTTGGAACTAGAGAGATGGCTTCATGGAAATTGGATGGTAAAGGACAAAGGAAGTTAATGAATTCAAAAAATGACTTAATTATCTAGTTAAATTAATCAAACTTTTTTGGAGAATGGTTTGAAATTTTTAAAATAGCTTTTGTAGTTCAAAACTATTTTAAAATCCATTAAAAATAAGACCTTGGTAATAAGTAAATAAAGGTAATTATTTTATAACAGTTGGGGATCTATAGGAAAATGCAGGATATGAAAGAACTAGGTTCAGTCTGGCTTTTCCACTTTCTGGACCTTGATTTTGGCTTACAGGTGAAGTTTCTATCAACTACTAGTCATCGCAGTTTTCATTCATTTCCTATGCTCATATCCAGGATGACTTAACCCAACTAACTTGCTGTGCTATTTTAAGAATTAATGAAATATTTTTTAAAAAGTGATAGTTGCTCAGTCATGTCCAACTCTTTGAAAGCCCACGGACTGTAGTCCACCAGGCTCCTCTGTCCATGGAATTCTCCAGGCAAGAATACTGGAGTGGGTAGCCATTCCCTTTTCCAGGGGATCTTCCTGACCCAGGGATAGAAACCAGGTCTCCTGCATTGCAGGCAGATTCTTTACCATCTGAGCCACAGGGAAGCCTTGAAGATCTCAGAAAACCATCAATTGAGATATAAATGTTATTGCCATTTAAAAAGGTTAAAATTCTCTTTAATAATCCATTTGTATTCCAATATTACACTCTATCCTCACTTTTACTTTTTCTAGCTTTAATATCAGGAGAAGGCAATGGCACCCTACTCTTGCCTGGAAAATCCCACGGACAGAGGAGCCTGGTAGGCTGCAGTCCATGGGGTCGTTAAGAGTTGGACACGACTGAGCGACTTCACTTTCACTTTTCACTTTCATTCATTGGAGAAGGAAATGGCAACCCACTCCAGTGTTCTTGCCTGGAGAATCCCAGGGACGGGGGAGCCTGGTGGGCTGCCGTCTATGGGGTCGCACAGAGTCGGACACGACTGAAGTGACTTAGCAGCAGCAGCAGCAACAACAGCTGACCTGTAAGTCAGACCAGTTTGTTAAAGCTTTCTTCATTAAAGTCTGCTTCCTTCGGGCCTCTTTGATTCATTTACTCTACCATTTGACAGTAACTACAACTAGAGTAACCTACTCTATCAAGCGCAGAAGCCCCATTAGTGTACCAGTAGCAGAATATGTAAAATCTAACTACTCCACAAAAACTTAAGCAGCATAATGCAAACTACATTTTCTGTGCCTCTTCTTTAAGCTGTCATGTGCAGAGCGATATTCCAGGCAGAATGCAAACATTACTTCATTTAAATCATCCTTACCACACCCAGCAAGTGTTATCAGGATCATTTTACAAAACAAGCCTGTCTGTCCCGGTGCTACCTAGGACCCTTACAAGTCTATTCTATTTTTAAAATTAGCCTAATGCAACCCATCTATGCCAAAAAGTTCCATTTAGCAACAAATATCCATGCCTGCAGCTTCGTGCCTAAATTTTATTGCCTTTCAACATTTCAATAACCCTCTTTTTCATCTGAGGCTGTCAGTCTGCTTAACAGTGAAAAAGGTTTTTCCTTTTTCTGTACAAAAATAAAAAAGTCTCAAGAAACAAAACTTTGCAAGAGAGAAAGCAGGTACAGAAGTTCAATTGCTTCTGCCCCCTCTGGCTAATGTCACAATAGCAATATTTTTAAAGTTTTTGAAACGTGTCCCAGTGGCAACCGGATATTCTTGCTATCTCTTTACTGTCATCCACCTCGCAAATTCACAAACTATCTTGGTAGTTCAGGGTTCTTATGCCAAAACTTTAAAGCCAAACTTGAGCAAACTACTTAGGTCATTTTACAGTGTTAAGATTTCCTGTCTGATTCCAAAAGTTTAGGATCACTCTTAGGGGCGGCCCCAAGGATCGGAGTTTAATAACAACCTCCTGCGTCAGGAGAAGCAGCCTATAAGGCCCCTGGAGAAGGTGCGAATAGACGGGGGAGCGGGGATGGGGGAGAAAAAGGCGAGGTGACCAAGGTGTGAGACAGCTGAACCCTCGGCCAGTGCTCCGGCCGAGATGCCTGGCGAACAGCTTTTCCTACTGGGGCAAGGGCTAACGGGCGACAGAGAAAGAAGCCGGGGGCAGCGACCCGAGGAGGGGCTTGAATGCTGAGCGCGGCGGAGAGGGGCACTCTGGCAGGGCGCGGGAGTAGGGAAGAGCCGGGTCGCACCTGAACCCACGGGGCGGTTCCGGTCCAGATTGGTGGGCGAGCTCCGCTGGCGCCCCAAGCCCGGGGAGGAGGAGAAAGACGCATCCCGGGGCAGAAACGGCAGTTCCCGGTCGCCGGCCTGGCCAGGGGAGGCCGCACCTTCCTCCCCGGCAGCCGTCTCCAGCCTCACGGCGCCCCCCGGAGCGACCTTCCGCCGCTGGGCCCAGGCGATCCGCGGCAGCAGCGGCTCCCGCTCCTCGTCCTCCTCGTCCTCCTCCAGGCTCCCGCTGCCGGCGGACTCTGGCCTCCCGGGCTCAGAGGCCTCCGCCATGGCCTCCCTCTGTGCCTTCCGCGCTGAGACCGACTCAGAGAAGCGAAGCGTTCGGGTCTGGTCTCGGCATCGCGGGGAACCGGAGCCCCTGGGTCAGACCGAAGGAACCTAGCCAGTGCACTGTCCAGCTCGGCGCCCGCCAGGCGGTTGCCCCGCCCGCCCGCCGGCCGAGCCCCACCTCGCGCCTCCCCCGCGCCTGCGCGGAAGTGCGGGGGCGTTGTGCGGGGGCCCGGCCGCCACCTGTCTCCCGAAACTGGGGAAGACGCCCTGCGGGTCTAAAGTTAACTTCTTGTGGAGCACGGGGGCGGATGTTAATCTACCTTTGCAGAGGTGCCCCTCTCTAACCCAAATCGGCCTCTCCCTCCCCTGCAGAATTCTGTGTTTCCCGCAATGTATACCTGTGTATTTCTTTGTATGACTAACATATGTTTCCCCCACTTAGAAGTCCCGGAGAGCCAGGGCCTCGTCATTTTCCCCATTCTTGACATTGTAGTTTGCATTTTCTCTTTTTAAACACTGGTTAATCTAGCTAGAAGTTTATATAAATTTTTAGTTTTTTCAAAAAGCCATCTATGGGTCCATTGATTATCTGTTCCCTAGTTCATTGACTTTCTAATAATTTTCTTCCTTTTTCTTTTTTAAATATATGTACCTTGTTTGAGTTTTGCTCGGTTTCTTAATTTGTAAGTCTACCAAGTTTGGGGAAATCTCAGCCATTATTTTTTCAAAAAATTTTCTACGCCACTCTCTTCCCTTTCTGTGATTCCTATTACAGGTACCTTAAGCTCTTCAATATCATCTTAAAGATTAGTATAGCTCTGTCCATTTTTTTCAATAGTTTCTATCTCTGTTTTCCAGCTGGAATAATTTCTCTTAATCTGTTTTTAAGTTTGCCAATCCTTCAGCCATTTCTAATTAGCTGCTGGACCCACCCAGTGAATTTTTTATTTCAAAATTTGTACTTTTCAGTTCTAGAATTTCCATTCCCTTCTTCTCTTTTTAGAGTTTCTGTATTTCTGCTGAGTTTTAATGCTAACTCGTTGTTATGACCATATACTTTTTCATGTCCTTGTATGGTGTATATCGGTTCAGTTCAGGTCCATTGCTCAGTCATCTCCAACTCTTTGCAATCCCATAGACTACAGCACACCAGGCTTCCCTGTCCATCACCAACTCCTGGAGTTTGTTCAAACTCATGTCCATTGAGTTGGTGATGCCATCCAACCGTCTTTCTTTCTATTGTCCCCTTCTCCTCTTGCCTAATGTATAATAACTGTTTAAAACTCTTTGCTAGCCACTATGGAAAACAATATAAAGATTCCTTAAGAAACTAAAAATAGAGTTTCAGTATGATCTAGCAATCCCACTCCTGGGCATGTATCCACAAAACACTCTAATTCAAAAAGATACATGGACCCCAATGTTCTTAGCAGCACTATTTACAATAGCCAAAACATGAAAGCAACCTAAATGTCCACTGACAGATGAAATGGTTAAAGAAGATACACACACACACACATACACACACACACAAACACACACACACAGAGTGGAGTATTGCTCAGCCATAAAAAAGAATGAAATAATGCCATTTACAGCAACACAGATGGACTTAGAATTTATCATCCTAGGTGGACTAAGTCAGACAGAGAAAGAGAAATATCATATGATATCATTTATATGTGGAATCAAAAAAGTGATACAAATTAAATAGAAATAGACTAACAGAAATAGAAAACAAGCTTATGGTTGCCAAAGGGAAAATGTGAGGGAGGGATAAATTGGGAGTTTAACATATACAACTACTAAATAGAAAATAAGTAATAAGGACTTACTGTATAACACAGGGAGTTACATTCAATATCTTATGAGCATCTATAATGGAAAAGAATCTGAAAAGGAGATATATATGTGTGTGTGTGTGTATAATCACTTTGCTGTGAATCTAAATAACACAACTTTGTAAATCAACTATAATTTTTAAAAACTCTTTGCTAATTCTTACATCTGAGTCATCTTGGAGTCAGTTTCTATTGACTATCTTCTCTCTAAACTATGAGTCAAACTTTCCTGTTCCTTATATATTTGCTAATTTCTTATTGTGTACTAGATATTATAGATGTATATATATGCATATTGTGGAGCCTCTAGATGCTGCTATCCTTGGTCTGATAAATGTTGATGTATTCTAGCAGGCAGTTAATTTTTACCCTATACACACAGAGTTTAGGAGTCAACCAAGGATTTTGGCAGAATGTATGTGTCATCTTTGGAGTTCTTTTCCTCTACTACTCTTTCCTTTTCAGGAATTTCATCTTCAATTTCCAGCAGCTCTGGAATCCCCAGGCTCCATTCTCTAATTCCTTAAGCCATTAATATTGTAGTTTTCTGAGTTCCAGCTAGTCACAGTGCAGACTGAGCAATGCCCTCAGATAAAAAGATACAGGAGCATAAAATCACACTCATTATATTTCAATTCTCTGAACAGTGGCCATCCCTTAAAATTCCACCTGGCTGCTTTGGGTTACTTTTCAACATCTTCAAATAATTGCTTTTATATTTTATCCAAAGTTTATGACTTTATCTATAAAAGGCTTAGTCTGATATAACTTCCTATGACATATTTTTATGGAAATGTATCTTCTAGTGAGGCGAATAGTGCTGGTGCTATTTTTCGTTGTTGTTGGTTTTTTTTTGTCTGTAGTTCACGTTAGTGAGCTTCCTGGTGGCTCAGATGGTAAAGAATCTGCCTACAATTCAGGATATCCATGTTCAATCCCTGGGTTGCAAAGATCCTCTGGAGGAGGAAATGGCAACCCACTCCAGGATTCTTGCCACCAAGATAATCCCATGGACAAAGGAGCTTGGCAGGCTATAGTCCATGGGGTCACAAAGAGTTGGACACAATTGAAGTGACTGAACTCACATGCACATGTTAGTAAAGGAATACTACTTACTGCTAGATAAGACAGGATTCAGCATCAATTCTATTCGTAGATATG
This sequence comes from Neotragus moschatus, assembly GCA_006410615.1. Taxonomy (NCBI): domain Eukaryota; kingdom Metazoa; phylum Chordata; class Mammalia; order Artiodactyla; family Bovidae; genus Neotragus; species Neotragus moschatus. The sequence goes on along the minus strand of SJYA01030132.1, from coordinate 2,493 downwards.
AACACTGAGAAAATATGTTCAAATAAATAGATGATTATGGTGAATGTTTTGAAATAGCAACGTCACTCAAATTTTTGATCTTTCAAGATATATGCTAAAAGTCATATAGTGTCTATCATCAAAAATTATTTTTTATTATCTATCATCAGGCAATTCATTTAGGTCCTCTTTTGTTTGAGTTATTCACTTTCATGCGAAGAGTCGGACACAACTGAGCAACTGAACTGAACTGAATTCAACTCTTTTGGTTATTCGATTTCTGGCTAGTATACCAAAAAGGCTTTTAAAAGACTTATCAGTTATTAATAATTGTTCTGTAACTCTTTCAAGACATTATTTTTTTTAACTGAGTTGAGAAAATAAAAATACTAACATATCTATAGAATTTTGGCAATACAATATTACTTGTTAAAATGCTTTTATCTTATCATGAGTTTTAAGTATATTTTTGCCAAAACTTTAGGACTACAGATTTGGTTCATTCCATGTATGTTAAAAAAAGTCTAACTTAAAAGTTAATTGGTAAAGCCAATATCCACTATCAAATCAGTCAGCCAAAGCAAGTATTTTTTCAATTCATGATAGCTCAGTTGGTAAAGAATCTGCATGCAATGCAGGATACCCTGGTTCANTTAGGACTACAGATTTGGTTCATTCCATGTATGTTAAAAAAAGTCTAACTTAAAAGTTAATTGGTAAAGCCAATATCCACTATCAAATCAGTCAGCCAAAGCAAGTATTTTTTCAATTCATGATAGCTCAGTTGGTAAAGAATCTGCATGCAATGCAGGATACCCTGGTTCAATTCCTGGTTTGGGAAGATCCCCTGGAGAAGGGATAGGCTACCCACTCCAGTATTCTTGGGCTTCCCTTGTGGCTCAGCTGGTAAAGAATCCGCCTGCAACGTGGGAGACCTGGGTTTGATCCCTGGGTTGGGAAGATCCCCTGGAGTATTCTGGCCTTGAGAATTCCATGGACTGTATAGTAGTTGGGGTTGAAAAGAGTCGGACACAACTGAGTGACTTTCACAACAACAAATATGGTGAACCCTGGAGGAGGGCATGGAAACCCACTCCAGTATTCTTGCTGGAGAATCCCATGAACAGAGGAGCCTGGTGGGCCATAGTCCACAGGATAGCAAAGAGTCAAACATGACTGAAGCAACTTAGCACAAGCACACAAACATGGTAAAATATATCCATATCAGCATCTCAGTTTTAAAATTCTAAGGCTCTGCTGCCTCTAGTATTTCTCACAGATATTTCTAAACTTTGTTCCCACAGAATATTTCCTTAGGAGTCCATTCTTTGATAGTAGTCAGGGTTTAGAAGATGCAAGATCTTTATTTATTTGTTTTAATTGGAGGCTAATTACTTTACAATATTGTGGTGGTTTTTGCCATGCATTCACATGAATCAGCCATGGGTGTGCATGTGTTCCCCATCCTGACTCTCCCTCCCACCTCCCTCCCCATCCCATCCCTCAGGGTCACCCCAGTGTACCAGCCCTGAGCATCCTGTCTCATGCATCAAATCTGGACTGGCTATCTATTTCACATATAATATACATGTTTCAATGCTATTCTCTCAAATCATCCCACCCTTGCTTTCTCCCACAGAGTCCAAAAGTCTATTCTTTATATCTGTGTCTCTTTTGCTATCTCACATATAGGGTCATCATTACCATCTTTCTAAATTCCATATATATGCATTAATATACTATATTTGGTGTTTTGAAGATGTAAGATCTTTAAACGAAACTTAGCATCACTCTTGTAATCTAACTGTACAATACCTATGTATTCACAACATCCTAACACAGGACTAAATGCACCACATCCAATGTCACCATCACCTTTGCTGCTGCTAAGTTGCTTCAGTCGTGTCTGACTGTGCGACCCCATAGACGGCAACCCACCAGATTCCCTCGTCCTTGAGATTCTCCAGGCAAGAACATGGGAGTGGGTTGCCATATCCTTCTCCAGTGCATAAAAGTGAAAAGTGAAAGTGAAGTCGCTCAATTGTGTCCGACTCCTAGCGATCCCATGGACTGCAGCCTACCAAGCTCCTCCGTCCATGGGATTTGCCAGGCAAGAGTACTGGAGTGGGGTACCATTGCCTTCTCCACACCATCACCTTTGCTGCTGCTGCTAAGTTGCTTCAGTCGTGTCCGACTCCTAGCAATCCCATGGACTGCAGCCTACCAGGCTTCTCCATCCATGGGATTTTCCAGGCAAGAATACTGGAGTGGGGTTCCATTGCCATCACCTTTAATGCTCCCTTAATAAGAGAAGACATGAAGCACTGTTGCTATGTCATAGGACATTCATTAATCAAGGCTTTACCAACATCTGTATTTCAAAATCCGATCTTTGTTGTTAGCCTCAGGTTTTTTATACCCCAGCACAAGGAACCACTGTAAGATTTCAGTTCAGTTCAGTTCAGTCACTCAGTCGTGTCCGACTCTTTGCAACCCCATGAATCACAGCATGCC
>SJYA01029956.1:0-11717 GCA_006410615.1 Neotragus moschatus | reverse complement strand
CAGGACCGAAGCAACTTAGCATGCAAGCATCCAAAATTTATAAACAGCTCATACAACTCAATATACAAAAATAACCCAAATAACCCGCTGCTGGTGGGAATGTAAATTGGTGCAGCCACGATGGAAAGCAACATTTAGTTTCCTTTGAAAGCTAGCATACACACACACACAAAGACACACAGACACACAATGTACTGCTGCTGCTGCTGCTAAGTCGCTTCAGTTGAATCCGACTCTGTGCGACCCCGTAAAAGGCAGGCAGCCCACCAGGCTCCGCCGTCCCTGGGATTCTCCAGGCAAGAGCACTGGAGTGGGTTGCCATTTCCTTCTCCAATGCATGAAAGTGAAAAGTGAAAGTGAAGTTGCTCAGTCATGTGCAACTCTTAGCGACCCCATGGACTGCAGCCCACCAGGCTCTGCCGTCCCTGAGATTCTCCAAGTAAGAACACTGGAGTGGGTTTCCATTTCCTTCTTCAGTGCATGAAAGTGAAAAGTGAAAGGGAATTTGCTCAGTCGTGTCTGGCTCTGTGTGACCCCGTGTACTGCAGCCCACCTGGCTTCTCCGTCCATGGGATTTTTCAGGCAAGAGTGCTGGAGTGGGCTGCCATTGCCTTCTACCTAGCCATAAAAAGAATGAAATTTTGCTGTCCGCAAGCACAGATAGATCTTGAGGGTATTATGCTAAGGGAGATAAGTTAGAAAGAGAAAGACAAATCTTGTGGTTTCACTGATGAGTAGAACCCAGAAGAGCCAAGCTGTAGACGCAGAGGCAGAATGGGGGTCGCCAGGGGCTGGGCGCCAGGGGTGGGGTGGGGTAGGAAGGAGACATGTAAGGCTCCACACTTGTGCCTGGCTCTGCAGCGCTGATGCTGAGCACAGTGACCACAGCAACCACGCCGCATTAGGAACCCCAGGGCCGCCAACAGGCTACGTTTGAATTGTTCTCACCGCAGAGGAGAGATGGGAATTTTGTAGCACGGCAGAAGCATTGCCTAACGCCGCAGCTGTAATCATATTACAACGTGTAAATGTATGAAACCAACACTCTGTCCACCTTACCCACTGTGACGTGTCAACTGTATCTCAATGAAAATACACAATATAAAGTGCATTCCGACGTAGCTCAGGAAGGGGATGACACGTGTGGGAAGCACACATATCTAGCCTTAAAGCCTTAGGAGAACGCTGGCTCTTAAGACACAGGCGTCCCAGGTCTGGGCTAGGATGCTCCCAGTACCTGGCTGTACTTTCCCCTGCTCAGTAAATGCCCCTGACATCATCCATGAAGCAGTTCCTGGGAGAGAGGAACGTCACTTATTAACTGGAAGGAGAGCACTTTCTTAAAAGCATTTAAAATACTACTGGTAGTTAAAGGCAGGTAAACGGTGATAACTGGGCTTCCCTGGTGGCTCAGTGGTAAAGAACCTGCCTGCCAGTGAAGGAGATGGAGTTCAGTTCCTGGATGGGGAAGATCCCTTGGAGGAGGAAATGGCTACCCACTCAAGTATTCTTGCTGGGAAGCCCCACCGACAGAGGAGCCTGCCCATGGGGTCGCCAAAGAGCTGGACGTGACTCAGTGGCTAAACAGCAGCAAATGGTGATGATTCAACTCTGTTCAGGTGCTCAGTCGTGTCTGAGTCTTTGCAGCCCCATGGACTGCCTCACGCCAGGCCTCCCTGCCCACCACCAACTCCCAGAGCTGCTCAGACTCAGGTCCATCGAGTCAGTGAGGCCATCCAACCATCCCATCCTTTGTCATCCCCTTTTCTTGCTGCCGTCAATCTTTCTCAGCATCAGGGTCTTTTCCAATGAGTCAGCTCTTTGCATCAGGGGGTCAAAGGATTGGAGTTTCAGCTTCAGCACAAGTCCTTCCAGTGAATATTCAGGACTGATTTCCTTTAGGATGGGCTGGTTGGCTCTCCTTGTTGTCCAAGGAACTCTCAGGAGTCTTCTCTAATACCACAGTTCAAAAGCATCAGTTCTTCAGCACTCAGCTTTCTTTATGGCCCAACTCTCACATCTATACATGACTACTGGAAAAACCACAGCTTTCGCTAGACGGACCTTTGTTGGTAATGTAATGTCTCTGCTTTTTAATATGCTGTCTAAGTTGGTGATATCTTTTCTTCCAAGGAGCAAGCGTTTTTGTTTTTGTTTTTTTGTTTTTTGTTTTTTTTGTTTTTCATGGCTGATAATTAGATCATTTTAATTGCATACTGTCCATTCAAAGACTTACCATTGCCAGCTTGCAGTACTGATGAGATGGTATCTGGACGCTGGGCTTCAGTGCTGGCAAATGGTCATGTCAATGCAAATATATATATTTGTGTAGCTCTAAAGGCAGCTGAGCTTCTATATTTATGTACATTCTCAGGAAGGAAGAAAAAAAAAATGAGAAGCCAAAAAAGAAAAGGCCATGGAGACAACAAAGTGTCAAGTGAGGAATTTGGTGCAAAAGCGATCATGTCTGCCCGACGGGGAAGCCTGCAAACTGAGCACAGGACAGGCCAGACAGACCAGTCTCCCCTGAACCGAGCGCCGCGGATGACAGTAGCCGGTGTGCATGTCCGTCTCTCACACGTCTGTGTAATTCCTCGGTGGCTGCACTTATAGCAGGCTTGTCGACGCCTCTAAAATCTTGAAACAGGAAAGTGATGCAATGTGTAAATATGCCAGGAGCAGATGGAGAGTCGCGAGCACTGCAGTCTGCACGTGACCCACCGCAACCACGTGCCTGACCGGGTTTCCACGTCTGTCTCTTTCCTTCAAGAGGCCATATAATTTCTGTCCACCTGGGCGCCATGAGAGGCCCTGACTGGTCATGTTGTATGGTTCACACAGGTCTGGCTTATTCAGAGGAGATACCCTGAGCCTGCTTTACATGCAATAAAACACGTCAAAATTTGAGTGGTATGTCTATCATTCGGAGAAGGAAATGGCAACCCAGCCCAGATTCTTGCCTGGAGAATCCCATGGACAGAGAAGCCTGGCAGGCCACAGTCCATGGCGTTGCAAAAGAGTCCGGCACGACTTAACGACCAAACACCACCACCACCAATGTTATCTCTGCACTGGTTTTTTTCTGGGCATGTTTGGAAGGATGTTGCCTGTGAAGTTGTTTGTACCAGGAGGCAGAGAAAATCTCCCCGAATCACTCCATGTGGTGAAGATTTATGAAATATGCAACCCGGATAAATATCTCCTGTTTAAAAAAAAAGAAGAAGAAATCAAGCAACTTATAAACTGCCACTACAACACGCAGAGGCAGTTTGACTCGATTTAGCAATGAAGTCAACGTTCAGCGCAGCCATCACGCGAGGGCCTCATTAAAACCCCGCGGCTCTGGAGTGGCTGCGGTGGGGAGGAAGGTTAACCTGCACACCAGCTTCTGAAAGAGCTGAAAGCGGAGCGAGTCCAATTAAACCCTCAGCCCTGCTCTGCCGCATAAGCACTTGCTCCTCTATTCCCCCCGGGTTGCACCGCAAGGCGGCTGGAGAGAGGACCAGCAGGAACCTTTCATGCCGAGCCACGCTGGCCGGGGGTCTGGCTGAGCCCTTCTGGGTGAGAGCCGCCTGCATCCCTCGCTGTTAATCAGCATCTTGCTCCCAGCACCTGGGACTGACTCCAAGTCCCCTGGTTGCTATATTGACAATATTCCCTGTTGATTTCCTCATTTTCTCAGTCAAGGCTAGACTGACCTCTTTAAAATTCTTTATAAACGTCAGTAATTGCTGCATCCAACTTCAATTCATTACTTTCGCAGGCCTCATGTATTTTGATGATATGAAAGTTGACCACATTTACATGCAAATTGAAGTTTTATATTAATAAGGGCCAGTGAAAGGAGATCGCATGGTAATGCTCCATTATGACTTTTAAACACATTTGCCCATGTCTCGGCTGGCGTTAGCGTGGTCAGACCATGAGGAAATCATGTTGGTCTGATTGCAATTTTGTTTTCCAATTGAAAGTACAATTTCATCAGGTTTCCCTGTCATTTCTAATAATGACTTAAGTTTGCTTGCTAAATTGGAGAATTTCTCCGGCCTGCGGATGGGCTGGTAAACAGGTGAGGCTGCAGCAGGCTGCCCTGGGATGGAACGCCTCATTATGGGTGCGGACGGCCGCAGTCCCAGGGGTCTCCTTCCACGACAGAAGCAAAATCACCCAGCACTGATCTGGCCCAGACCGCCTCTCTCAAGCACAGAAACTTTCATCCGAGAACTTCGCGAGCCCAGCGTCAGTTTGTGTCCTCGTTGGCTCTGAGTGTCGTGACCAGTGAGCACTCCGTCTTCCCCATGGCGAGTCCAGTGGTTCCATCACCGTCGGTGTGTTTGTTTTCGAGGGCTCAGTGGGGACCTGATTCTCTTTTCTTCCCTCAGACTGCCTTATCTGTATGAATCAAGAGCCGCTTTATGCATCAACGTCATGAAAAAGGCTCAGACACCAAGGACTCCTCCAGAAATAAACCTTCAGTAGGGGCGTGTTTCTGACTTACCCCCCATTACGCGGACTGTGGCTTGCCTGAGTACAACAAACCCAGACGACTCAGGATGCTGAAAGGAAGTCACTGATAACATCCTCCCAGCGGGGCAGCAGGAGGAGCAAATGACAGGGCTGTCTACCAGAAAGAACTGAAACAGAGTAATTTTCCTGTGAATTTGAAACAATTGTTGAGCTTCTCCATGGCTCAATTTACACAGTTGTAAACTGCCAGAGTATAAATATGGCTCATCTCTAAACCTCCTCTCAGTTTCACTGGCTTATGAGTCAGGGGTGAGTGATGACTTGGGTGCTGGATGACATGTGGGGTAAGCATTCATATTTGTCCAACGTGATGCCACTTGCCTTCGTTTCTGCGCTCTCTTATTCAATAGGTTTAGCGTGTGTTACCAAATTTTGTGCTTTCCAGGTGATGCAAGCGGTGAAGAACCCACCTGCCAAAGCAGGAGACTCAGGAGACTCGAGTTTGACCCCTGAGTGGGGAAGATCCCCTGAAGGAGAAAATGGCAAACCACTCCAGCACTCTTGCCTGGAGAATCCCAGGGACAGAGGAGCCTGGTGGGCCACAGTCCATAGGGTTGCACAGAGTTGGACATGACTTAGCATGCTTGCATGTCACCTGATTTAGATAGTACAATAGCCTTTTTAGTCCACAGATCCTTAATGCATTCAACTTCGATCTGATGTGTTTTATCTTTGAGTAGGTAAGACTCTGATGGCAGACTGGAGTTGAGAACAGCCATGTGTGTATAACAGGGTTCCATTGTCGTTGACTAGTACTGGATTTACCCAGAGAATTGGCAAAATTAGCATGTTCTATGCTCAGTTCCTCTTTTGGAGTCTCAAGATAAGCATTATGTGTTTTATAAATAAGCCTAGGTTTCTTGGAGAGCCAAGGACAGGCATGTCCAATGACTGCAAAAACAAGGATGGCTTGTCAGTTGAACAGTTTCTGGCTTCAAAGCCAAGTAAAACCCAAAATGTACAGTGTGGTTTGTTGGTTTTAATCTTAGTCATTGCAGAAAGTTCTAAAGAAAATATGAGATGGGCAGTACCGTGGCACTGATACTGATCTGGGGAAAGGTGGAGATTTGCCCTTGCTGCTGGAGGGAAAGGGAAGCTCAGACACTGGTATGTTTTGTCAAGTCATGTTTAACCGATGACAAGAGTTTGAGGATTAGTGCAAAAGTGGTGGGGACTCCAAGCCCTACGGTGTGCGAGTGTTTTAGCCTTTGCTTTGAGCCATCAATTCCTCTAAAAACTTACCTATGGATTCTCTCCCAGAGGGGATAAAATAACTTCAAACTCACATACCCAATGTTTTGCACAAAAGTCCAAAATTGTGATAGCCATCANTTTAAACACATTTGCCCATGTCTCGGCTGGCGTTAGCGTGGTCAGACCATGAGGAAATCATGTTGGTCTGATTGCAATTTTGTTTTCCAATTGAAAGTACAATTTCATCAGGTTTCCCTGTCATTTCTAATAATGACTTAAGTTTGCTTGCTAAATTGGAGAATTTCTCCGGCCTGCGGATGGGCTGGTAAACAGGTGAGGCTGCAGCAGGCTGCCCTGGGATGGAACGCCTCATTATGGGTGCGGACGGCCGCAGTCCCAGGGGTCTCCTTCCACGACAGAAGCAAAATCACCCAGCACTGATCTGGCCCAGACCGCCTCTCTCAAGCACAGAAACTTTCATCCGAGAACTTCGCGAGCCCAGCGTCAGTTTGTGTCCTCGTTGGCTCTGAGTGTCGTGACCAGTGAGCACTCCGTCTTCCCCATGGCGAGTCCAGTGGTTCCATCACCGTCGGTGTGTTTGTTTTCGAGGGCTCAGTGGGGACCTGATTCTCTTTTCTTCCCTCAGACTGCCTTATCTGTATGAATCAAGAGCCGCTTTATGCATCAACGTCATGAAAAAGGCTCAGACACCAAGGACTCCTCCAGAAATAAACCTTCAGTAGGGGCGTGTTTCTGACTTACCCCCCATTACGCGGACTGTGGCTTGCCTGAGTACAACAAACCCAGACGACTCAGGATGCTGAAAGGAAGTCACTGATAACATCCTCCCAGCGGGGCAGCAGGAGGAGCAAATGACAGGGCTGTCTACCAGAAAGAACTGAAACAGAGTAATTTTCCTGTGAATTTGAAACAATTGTTGAGCTTCTCCATGGCTCAATTTACACAGTTGTAAACTGCCAGAGTATAAATATGGCTCATCTCTAAACCTCCTCTCAGTTTCACTGGCTTATGAGTCAGGGGTGAGTGATGACTTGGGTGCTGGATGACATGTGGGGTAAGCATTCATATTTGTCCAACGTGATGCCACTTGCCTTCGTTTCTGCGCTCTCTTATTCAATAGGTTTAGCGTGTGTTACCAAATTTTGTGCTTTCCAGGTGATGCAAGCGGTGAAGAACCCACCTGCCAAAGCAGGAGACTCAGGAGACTCGAGTTTGACCCCTGAGTGGGGAAGATCCCCTGAAGGAGAAAATGGCAAACCACTCCAGCACTCTTGCCTGGAGAATCCCAGGGACAGAGGAGCCTGGTGGGCCACAGTCCATAGGGTTGCACAGAGTTGGACATGACTTAGCATGCTTGCATGTCACCTGATTTAGATAGTACAATAGCCTTTTTAGTCCACAGATCCTTAATGCATTCAACTTCGATCTGATGTGTTTTATCTTTGAGTAGGTAAGACTCTGATGGCAGACTGGAGTTGAGAACAGCCATGTGTGTATAACAGGGTTCCATTGTCGTTGACTAGTACTGGATTTACCCAGAGAATTGGCAAAATTAGCATGTTCTATGCTCAGTTCCTCTTTTGGAGTCTCAAGATAAGCATTATGTGTTTTATAAATAAGCCTAGGTTTCTTGGAGAGCCAAGGACAGGCATGTCCAATGACTGCAAAAACAAGGATGGCTTGTCAGTTGAACAGTTTCTGGCTTCAAAGCCAAGTAAAACCCAAAATGTACAGTGTGGTTTGTTGGTTTTAATCTTAGTCATTGCAGAAAGTTCTAAAGAAAATATGAGATGGGCAGTACCGTGGCACTGATACTGATCTGGGGAAAGGTGGAGATTTGCCCTTGCTGCTGGAGGGAAAGGGAAGCTCAGACACTGGTATGTTTTGTCAAGTCATGTTTAACCGATGACAAGAGTTTGAGGATTAGTGCAAAAGTGGTGGGGACTCCAAGCCCTACGGTGTGCGAGTGTTTTAGCCTTTGCTTTGAGCCATCAATTCCTCTAAAAACTTACCTATGGATTCTCTCCCAGAGGGGATAAAATAACTTCAAACTCACATACCCAATGTTTTGCACAAAAGTCCAAAATTGTGATAGCCATCAGAACTAAAGAGCCTCTTGATGAAAGTGAAAGAGGAGAGTGCAAAAGCGGGCTTAAAACTCAACATCCAAAAAACTAAGATCATGGCTTCCAGTCCCATCACTTCATGGCAAATAGAAAGGGAAAAAGTGGAAGCAATGACAGGTTCTCTCTTCTTGAGCTCCAAAATCACTGCAAATGGTGACTGCAGCCGTGAAATTAAGACGCTTGCTCCTTGGAAGGAGAGCTACGACAAACCTAAACAGTGTATTAAAAGCAGAGACATCACTATGCTGACTAAGGTCCGTCTAGTCAAGGCTGTGGTCTTTCCAGTGGTCGTGTATGGGTGCGAGAGTTAGACCACGAAGAAGGCTGACTGTCAAAGAACTGATGCTTTTAAACTGTGGTGATGGAGAAGACTCTTGAGAGTCCCTTGGACAGCAAGGAGATCAAACCGGTTAATCCTAAAGGAAATCAGTCCTGAATAGTCATTGGAAGAATGGATGCTGAAGCTGAAGCTCCAGTACTTTGGCCACCTGATGGGAAGGGACAAGCCAGTTGAAAAGACCCTGATGCTGGGAAAGACTGAGAACAGAACGGGATGACAGAGGATGAGATGGCTGGATGGCATCACCGACTCGATGGGCGTGACTTTGAGCAAAACTCTGGGAGATGGTGAAGGACAGGGAGGCCTGGCATGCTGCAGCCCCTGGGCTCACAGAGTCAGACAAGGTTGAGTGACTGAAGAACAACCGCTGTACAGCACACAGAACTATATTTAATGTCTACCTTACAATGGAAAAGGGTCTGAAAAAGAAAGAAAGTTGTATCAGAATCACTTTGCTGCACATCGGAAACGCTGTGACTCTGTGTTGGTGCTGGGGGGGGCGGTATTCAGTCACCAAAGTCGCGTCCGTTGAGTGGTGATGCTGCCTCACCACCTCGATCTCATCTATGTGATTTAGTCGCCAAGTCATGTCTGACTTTCCTGACCCTGTGGACTTCAGCCCCCCAGGCTCCTCTGTCCATGAAGTTTTCCAGACAAGAACACTGGAGTGGGCTGCCATTCCTTCTCCAGGGGATCTTCCCCACCCAGAGATGGAACCTGTGCCCCCTGTACCGCAGGCAGATTCAACAGCTGAGCTACCAGGGAAGCCCCCTATCTCATCTAGACTTCAACTAAAAAGAGAAAAGAAACAATGACATGCAGCCACGAGACACAGTGGGGCCTGCTGACAGCCCCAGTTCGCCCGGGACCGCCCAGCTTTCCCAGTGATGGTGCCACATCCCCGAACCCCCGTCGTTCTGGGGAAACTGAGAGCGTGAGTCACCCTAAAGACACAATCCCTGAGTAACCGCGGCTGGGTGCCGTCTCTACCCAGCAAGCGGCATCCTGGTCTATCAGTTAGAAAGATTCAGAAGTAGAACCTTCTGCCTATTCCAACTGATTCGCTAGCTGATGACCTGTCTTCTCAGGAATGGAAAGGGTACTCCCTGTGGAAGAATGGGATTTCATCCTTCCCAAGTCCACATAAGCCAGGGAACTGCTCTTTGTATTAAGTCCGAGAACAGCAGTCACCCTGGGACGGGGTCAGCTTATTGTACGTATTTAGGAGGAAATGGCAACCCGCTGAAGTATTCTCCCTGGAGAATCCCATAGACAGAGAGCCTGGCAGGCTACAGTCCACGGGATTGCAAGAGTCAGGCACGACTGAGCGACTAAACCACCATGACCGGGATTGTACCGGCGAGGAGAGAGGAGGCCTGGCTGCCGGGGAGAGACTTTTGGCTGCTGCTGGGTTTCTGCCAATTTCATCCTCTGCTGTCAGTCCTGGCCAGGCGCTCAGAAGCTGACTTCCCTACAAGCAGAGACGCAGACAGCCTCTGGCGGAGCCCAGTCACCGCCTGAATCTCCTGCTCTCTACCGTTTTCCTCCTAAAGCAGCATAGCTCTTTACTTAAACGTAAAATGTCTTCATCTGATGCCCAATATATAAAGGCAAAAGCAGGGGAGGGTGAGGTGAGCCAGTGTTCCCACCCCTGGCCCTCACCACAGAGTGCCCGGTGGGCGTGGGAAGACCCCCATGTGAAGGCCCCAGTCCAATCTAAGTCCCAACAGAAGCGGTCTGGGGGACAGGCAGGATGGAGGGTGATGGAGTCAGTGTCTTTACTGGCCTCAAACCCGTGCGTGCTCCCTTCATCATAGGGCGGGATCAAAGGGTCTCCAAGCAGAACCACCCACAGTGTAAGCAGACTTCGACAATGTTTTTCGTGTCTTTTCCCTGACTATTAACTGCCACCAACCCACCCCGAAAAGTCTAAAACCTATTTAAAGTGAAAGTGAAAGTTGCTCAGTCGTGTCCGACTTTTTGCGACCCCATGGACTGCAGCCCGCCAGGCTCCTCTGCCCATGGGATTCTCCAGGCAAGAAGACTGCAGTGGGTGCCATTCTCTGCTGCAGGAGATCTTCCCAACCTACATACAGAACCCAGGTCTCCTGCATTGTGTCCAGATTCTTTACTGCCTGAGTGCTTAGCGGACGCAGGATGGCAGGTAGCAAACGTCTAAGAGAACAAGGTCAGCTTATTCCTCTGATAAACTTATTTCCTTTTTTTCTTGGTATGATTTGGGAGAGCAAAAGACACTGAACACCCATCCTTCTGACGAGACACATCATTTAGGAATAAAATTAACACCCCCCGTGCATCATGTTTAAACTCTTAAGTGCTTTTCTGTCCATGATCTCGTTACCTTTTCAGCACCCCCATGAAATGTGCCAAGTTTCAGTAATTAGCCTCATTCTCTCTCTCTCTCTCTCTAGCATGAGGGAATTAAGGACAGAAACAGGCACCCACAAGACTTAAAGTCTGGATTCTGGGTTTATTGCTCTTTTTACTTCAAAACAAAGTGAGCAACTGCAGGCGAGATGCTTTATTTGGGACCCACTCTCAGGGTACTTGTGTGCCTCCTACCTTGACCTACCGCCCTAGGAGAGAAAACCAAGCTTTGATTTGGGTGTTTCGATTTACTCCAACTTTACAATGACCTTGACCGTGGCACCTGGAGAATCTGTTCAACTCTCTGTACCTTTACCTGTGGAAGAAGGAGCTGATTGGAGTGGTTTACTTGAGTCAGGTAGTTTAATATCTCAGTTCAGTTCAGTCTCTCAGTCATGTCCAGCTGTTTGGGACCCCGTGGACTGCAGTACAACAGGCTTCTGTGTCCATCACCAATTCCCAGAGCTCCCTCAGGCTCGTGTACATTGCATGGATGATGCCATCCAACCGTCTCATCCTCCATCGTCCCCTTCTCCTCCTGCCGTCACTCTTTCCCAGAATCAGGGTCTTTTCCAAGGAGTCAGTTCTTCGAATCAGGTGGCCAAAGTTTTGGCGCTTCATCTTCAGCATCAGTCTTTCCAATGAATATTTAGGACTGATTTCCTTTAGGATGGACAGGTTGGATCTCCTTGCAGTCCAAGGGACTCTCAAGACTCTTATCCAATACCACAATTCAAAAGCATTAATTCTGTAGCGCTCAGCTTTCTTTATAGTCCAACTCTCACATCCATACACGACTACTGGAAAAGCCACAGCTTTGACTAGAGAGACCTTTGTTGGCAAAATAATGTCTCTGCTTTTTAAATATGCTGTCTAGGTTGGTCAAAGTTTTTCTTCCAAGGAGCAAGCATCTTCTAATTTTGTGGCTGCAGTCACCATCTGCAATAATATTGGAGCCCAAGAAAATAAAGTCTGTCACTATTTCCACTGTTTCCCCATTTATAGGCTATGAAGTGATGGGACCAGATGCCATGATCTTAGTTTTTTGAATCTTGAGTTTTAATCCAACTTTTTCACTCTCCTCTTTCACTTTCATCAAGAGGCTCTTTAGTTCCTCTTCA
>SJYA01029913.1:0-11577 GCA_006410615.1 Neotragus moschatus | reverse complement strand
TATGTCCACTCTTGCTCTAGGAATTGGTGAATCCAAGAAAAATAAAAGAGCCTCTCCCCTCTTTCTGAGAGAACCCATTCTAATAGGAGTTGTTTGGTTGCTAAGCCTTGTCTGACTCTTTTGTGACTCCATGGACTGTAGCCTGCCAGGCTGCTCTGGCAAGAATGAATACTGGAGAGGGTTGGCATTTCCTTCTTTAGGGATCTTCCTGACCCAAAGATCGAATCCATTGTCTCCTGCGTTAGCAATCGGATTCTTTACCACTGAGCCACCAGGAAAGCCCTATAACAGGAGGGGTGGGAGAGCATATTAGATCACTGCTTACATTCTGTTAGAGATGAGGGGAATCAAAATGTAAACACTGATCTAACACACTGTGGTGGGTTCTGTGATAGATACGTACACATAACATGATGTGTGAGTCTCATGCTTCCATGGTGGTGACAGGGAGGCTTTGCTTAGGGGATAATTTTTGCTTACTTAGAATAGCCATGAAATTAAAAGACGCTTACTCCTTGGAAGGAAAGTTATGACCAACCTAGACAACATATTAAAAAGCAGAGATATTACTTTGCCAACAAAGGTCCGTCTAGTCAAGGCTATGGTTTTTCCAGTAGTTACGTATGGATGTGAGAGTTGGATTATAAAGAAAGCTGAGTGCCAAAGAATTGATGCTTTTGAACTGTGATGTTGAAGAAGACTTTTGAGAATCCCTTGGACTGCAAGGAGATCCAATCAGTCCATCCTAAAAGAGATCAGTCCTAAGTGTTCATTTGAAGGACTGATGTTGAAGCTGAAACTCCAATACTTTGGCCACCTGATGTAAAGAGCTGACTCATTTGAAAAGACCCTGATGCTGGGAAAGATTGAAGGTGGGAGGAGAAGAGGACGACAGAGGATGAGATGGTTGGATGGCATCATCGACTCGATGGACATGAGTTTGGGTAAATTCTGGGAGTTGGTGATGGACAGGGAGGCCTGGCGTGCTGCAGTCCATGGGTCACAAAGAGTTGGACACAACTGAGCGACTGAACTGAACTGAACAACTGATAGCTCTCATTGAAGAAAAGGAGAATCTACTGTATCGGAGGAAGGAAAATATTTTAGGTTAAGTATTAAGTATGTAAGATATATTTGGTTAGTGCCTATACAAATATATCATGAGTGCTTTGAATATATGCTGGGAAATGTTTTTTATGTTACATTGGTCAAAGAGGAATGTTCCAATCTTGTGTTTGTCCAGTCTTGTAGTCACCAGCTGCAGATGGCTATTTACATTTCTAGTTAATGAAAATGTAAGAAAAATAAGTTTTCTGATAACAGTAGCCATATTTCAAAGGCTCAGTGGCCACATATGGCTAGTGGGTCCCATACTGGACAGTTCAGACACAAAATTTTCCATCATCATAGCAAGTTCTACTGGAAAGTGTTGTACTAACCTAACTGGCTTAGGAGAACAAGAGTTGATCAAAGTAGCTGTAGGAAGACCTCATGAAGGTCAGTAGGAGAAGAGGTTGTGGAGTGTTTAGATTCTTGTGACCATGAATGTGAGATGAGCCAGATGGAGATAAACTGAGTAGAGCAGAGGATTTGACTGACACACTTCTGATTGCCTGATTGGAGGGGTTTTCATGTCATATTAATGACACTGTAAGGAGAAAGGCCATGTGCAAACAGACAAACAGGAATTGTTGGTGGGCTGGCTAGTTTCATGGTGAAGGAAGGCTGGGGAGAAATTGAGGAGGCATGTGATCCAGAAGAAGGACGAATGTCAAGGGAATGGTGGGGCTTTAAGCAGGATGACTGATCCACCTCTTTGAGCTTGAGAACTCACCAGATCTGCAGACTCTGCTGATATGGCAGAAGCTGCTGAAAACAAGATGGGTGGTCTTGTCTGCCAACATGGCAGCCTCTGCCCAGAAGAAACTGCACTGGGTGAGACAGCAGTCCTCTCTGGGAACTGACTTGGGTAACTAAGTTTTGTCAGCTTGTTTCTCAATCAGTTCAGTTCAATCGCTCAGTCGTGTCTAACTCTTTGCGAGCCCATGGACTGCAGCACGCCAGGCTTCCCTGTCCATCATCAACTCCCGGAGCTTGCTCACACTCATGTCCATTGAGTCGGTGATGCCATCCAACCATCTTATCCTCTGTTGTCCCCTTCTCCTCCTGCCTTCAATATTTCCCAGCATCAGGATCTTTTCCAGTGAGTCAGTTCTTTGCATCAGGTGGCCAAAGTTTTGGAGCTTCACAGCTTCAGCATCAGTCCTGCCAGTGAATATTCAGGACTGATTTCCTTTATGATTTATTGACTGGTTAGATCTCCTTGCTGTCCAAGGGACTCTCAAGAGTCTTCTCCAACATCACAGTTCAAAAGCATCAGTTCTTCAGAGCGCATCTTTCTTTATGGTTCAACTCTCACATCCACACACGACTACTGGAAAAACCATAGCTTTGACTAGACAGACCTTTGTTGGCAAAGCGATGTCTCTGGTGTTTAATATGCTGTCAATACTTTTCACCTTTAGCCAACAAAGAGGGTTCAAGCCTACCAAAAGGTGTCAAGTTGTATGGAAGAGAAAATCAACAGAGGGAAGAAAAAAAGGTAGCTTGGAAGTCCATTAAAGCAGCAGGGAAAACTTGTTTAAAAGCATGAAGCAGGAAAATGCATGCCATTTTTTGGAAATAATCCTGTGACTGCGACAAAGGGGCTATGAAGATTGTAGAGATAAAAGAGCCCAGACTGCCAAGGGTCTGCTGAGATGCTATGTCAAAGAGGAGCACAGTGGAAATATCCTTTGTTTTGGAGTTAGAGATCCTCCACATACTGGGTCTGTGAACTTGGGCAAGTTAGGTTATTTTTTTGTGCTCCAGTTTCCTCATAATTCTATCTGTAGAGCTTTCTACTGAAATGAGTATCAACGTTTTAACTACTATAATTTAGATATACCAAGAAAATAGCTTCTTTATTTCCCATAATTTATCTAAAATTCTTGAGTGCCCATTTGCTTAACTTTGCTTAGACATTTGGATAGATTTTCAGTTCTGGTTCTCTCAAAACGTTACCTTTCTTCCTCTTTCTCCTAAGCTGGTGCCTGTACATACGTATCACATGCATTGTCACGGACTGACTCCTGGATTGCAAATCCACAAGGCTGGTCCTTCCAGGACTTTGTTGGGTCTGTGAAGATTTCCTTGGTCCCACTTGGTAACTGTCATTGAAGTTGAGAGATAGTAAAACTTGTGTCTTATTTTCTTGGTTAGTTTTCTTTGGTGTGTTTTCCTCCCTTGCTATGCTGCTGTGGGCTTTCTTGATGCAGATCCCCTGAACCTCAGCAATAGCCTGCCTCTGAGTGCCTGGTCTGGTTGTCTGCTCCTAGCCTCTTCTATAAAGTCAACTCTCTGCTGAGAGAACAGCTGAGTCTCCACCTGGAGGGATAGTCTAGTTATCCTTTTGTCTTCCTCACCAGGTGCATGCGACACATCTGGATTCCTCCCATGCCATCTCTGCCACCACCTTGCCATGCTTTTCTTCTTCTCTTCCGCTGGTGTACATTTGTCAGAAGAATGCTGAAAATGATCTCCTTCCAGAATGACAAGAGGGAAGTGGGTTGCAAATCCCTGAAACTTTCAGCTCCCACCTAATGCTATCTGGCATTTTTACTGCCTTTCACCCAAACCATCCAAGCTCTTGATCGTGAAGGGAAGTCACCCTTGTGCCTGACCACTGGCCTCCGTTCCTCTTTCTCCACATTAGTTCCAGATTCCCCTATTATGAAAATACCCTCATTGCCTGTCTGGGCTGCTGGGAAATTTCCTTATGTCATATCATAATCTCCAGGTTCCTATAGCTTGTGTTAAAAATGTGTAGTCCGATGTTAAAGCTTAATCTTTGATACACTAAAAGGAGATTTTAGTACTGCCTTTTCTTTCTCAACTCAGCCTAGCTTCCAAAAATCATTGTTTCACTGGTGCGTCATGTCCTAAAGAGATGGTGATTAATGGAAACACCAACAGATGAAGTTGGATGATGTAAGAATCTTAAATGGCAAAGAATGTAGAAACAGACCATTAGCTAGAGCAGAATTTGTCACTGCATGCTCTCAGAGGGATGGCGTCTCAGTTCCCCCAAGTTCTTCATAAGAGCCTACAGCAATGAATGCTCCTAACTGTGCTAAGTGAGGAGTTCCCTCCCATATGAGATGCTCCTTTGCCATTCTAATTTTTTTCTAACTCTTCTGACCTCTTTCCCTGGAGAAGGAAACAGCAACCCACTCCAGTATTCTTGCCTGAAAAATTCCATGGACAGAGGAACCTGGTGGGCTACAGTCTATGGGGTCGCAAAAAGTCAGACACATCTGAGAGACTGAACACTGACCTCTTTTCCTGCCTGACTTATCTGGAGATTCTGAGCCACCAGGTGTGCCATATGTATTGGTGAAATATAGTCCCAAATCCTTCCTTAGTGTTCATTGTAACCCTGAATGAAGCAAAGGGAAATTCCCAGAGGGACCCACCCATCAGCCTCTAAGGTCTACCCTTGTAGCATGAAACTCCAAACCCAAATTTCATGGTCATAGCTGAGCAATATATTTTATTGTTTTAACCCAGGGTTTCTCTGTCAACACTAACCACATTTTGCACTGGGCAATACTTTGTTGGGATAGGGGTGGGGGGCTGTCCTATGCATTGTAGCATGCCAAGCAGCATCCTTAGTCTCCACTCACTAGAGACGAGTCACCCCTTCCCAGTTGTGGCAATCAAAAATGTCTGAACATTACATATTCTCTGGGGGATGAATTATCCCTGGTTGAAAACCACTGCTCTACTCTGTATCTGCTCCACTCATGAAAAACCAAAGCCATTTACTCATGAGATGAAAAGCCACAGGGCACATGATTTAAGAGGAATTTTAAAAATCATTGCTTAGTAGTTTATAAAAATACTGTAATTGTTATGCTATTAAATGAAATGTTTATAAAATGTCCAGAATATAGTTTTTTACAGATGGCTATTATAAGGATTTTGGACTTAATCCAGTAAGAAAGCGGTTTGCCACTAAAGATTTTTAAAATAGAGTCCTGACAATATCAAATGTATATTTTAGAAAGGTATCTCTGAAGGTACTGTGTAGGATTGATCCAAGGAGGTAAGGTTGGTGACAGCAAGATTAGTCAGAGTTTAAAAAGAGAATTCTTATCTTCTCCCCAACACTGATAGAAGAGTCTGGGCTGGAAACATGTATATGTACTGGCTGAAGCTGAGCTAATCAGCTGCAATTAAACAGTCATTCAGACGTTCGGGAAAGACTGGGAAGTCAATGGATGAATCTCCAGTCAAACAGGTTTGGTCGTAGGACATTTTCGTATACAAGATTGTAACATAAAAAGCCTTCTATTTTTAACACCCTAGGTGGACTAGACTCCAATCATAACATTTCAAATGTGCTAATATTATAAAAGTCTGTTTCTTGAAGACGGCTGTCTACAGGTATAACATCATTTACAAAGCCCAGGACTCTCTTCTTTGTTAGACTAGAGTAACTCATTGCCAAAAGCCATTTTGAAAATTTCCAGGGAGAAATGATGGATTGTTTGTGTTCAGTTTTAGTACTGATAACCTCCTCTGTTTCATAAGTTACCTGACTAAACAAAACACTTGGCTTCTAAGATTCCCAAGACATAACTCCATTTCGCCGCCCTACTGTATATTTGGTATATGTTTCATTCTTGTGGATAAGAAACGGCCATGGTTGCTGCAAATATGAATCTAGAACTTGAATGGCAAGTGGATCAGTAGACTGTCTTCAGGAGAGGGAGCAGCAAGCTAAATTCTGGAAGCTGCCCAAATATGGGCTAAAACTTCTGCATGCTTTTATTTCCATTTTGAACTAGGTGTTATCAAATATCAGTAGTTCACAGACATAACAATGCCATGTTCTCATTAATTTTCACAGGTGTGGCTTTCAATGAAGGACAGTTCTGCACTTCCTTTCTCCTTTTGTGTTGGGAAACTGCAGAGATTTTATTTTTTTTTTTAAACTGGGCTCTGCCATATCTCTTTCCAACCTGCAATCTTTTTTACTCTCCCTTCAATAATTAGAAAAATGAGCTTTTATGATAAATTCCCTCCTAAATTAANGCTTTTCTTCTTCTCTTCCGCTGGTGTACATTTGTCAGAAGAATGCTGAAAATGATCTCCTTCCAGAATGACAAGAGGGAAGTGGGTTGCAAATCCCTGAAACTTTCAGCTCCCACCTAATGCTATCTGGCATTTTTACTGCCTTTCACCCAAACCATCCAAGCTCTTGATCGTGAAGGGAAGTCACCCTTGTGCCTGACCACTGGCCTCCGTTCCTCTTTCTCCACATTAGTTCCAGATTCCCCTATTATGAAAATACCCTCATTGCCTGTCTGGGCTGCTGGGAAATTTCCTTATGTCATATCATAATCTCCAGGTTCCTATAGCTTGTGTTAAAAATGTGTAGTCCGATGTTAAAGCTTAATCTTTGATACACTAAAAGGAGATTTTAGTACTGCCTTTTCTTTCTCAACTCAGCCTAGCTTCCAAAAATCATTGTTTCACTGGTGCGTCATGTCCTAAAGAGATGGTGATTAATGGAAACACCAACAGATGAAGTTGGATGATGTAAGAATCTTAAATGGCAAAGAATGTAGAAACAGACCATTAGCTAGAGCAGAATTTGTCACTGCATGCTCTCAGAGGGATGGCGTCTCAGTTCCCCCAAGTTCTTCATAAGAGCCTACAGCAATGAATGCTCCTAACTGTGCTAAGTGAGGAGTTCCCTCCCATATGAGATGCTCCTTTGCCATTCTAATTTTTTTCTAACTCTTCTGACCTCTTTCCCTGGAGAAGGAAACAGCAACCCACTCCAGTATTCTTGCCTGAAAAATTCCATGGACAGAGGAACCTGGTGGGCTACAGTCTATGGGGTCGCAAAAAGTCAGACACATCTGAGAGACTGAACACTGACCTCTTTTCCTGCCTGACTTATCTGGAGATTCTGAGCCACCAGGTGTGCCATATGTATTGGTGAAATATAGTCCCAAATCCTTCCTTAGTGTTCATTGTAACCCTGAATGAAGCAAAGGGAAATTCCCAGAGGGACCCACCCATCAGCCTCTAAGGTCTACCCTTGTAGCATGAAACTCCAAACCCAAATTTCATGGTCATAGCTGAGCAATATATTTTATTGTTTTAACCCAGGGTTTCTCTGTCAACACTAACCACATTTTGCACTGGGCAATACTTTGTTGGGATAGGGGTGGGGGGCTGTCCTATGCATTGTAGCATGCCAAGCAGCATCCTTAGTCTCCACTCACTAGAGACGAGTCACCCCTTCCCAGTTGTGGCAATCAAAAATGTCTGAACATTACATATTCTCTGGGGGATGAATTATCCCTGGTTGAAAACCACTGCTCTACTCTGTATCTGCTCCACTCATGAAAAACCAAAGCCATTTACTCATGAGATGAAAAGCCACAGGGCACATGATTTAAGAGGAATTTTAAAAATCATTGCTTAGTAGTTTATAAAAATACTGTAATTGTTATGCTATTAAATGAAATGTTTATAAAATGTCCAGAATATAGTTTTTTACAGATGGCTATTATAAGGATTTTGGACTTAATCCAGTAAGAAAGCGGTTTGCCACTAAAGATTTTTAAAATAGAGTCCTGACAATATCAAATGTATATTTTAGAAAGGTATCTCTGAAGGTACTGTGTAGGATTGATCCAAGGAGGTAAGGTTGGCGACAGCAAGATTAGTCAGAGTTTAAAAAGAGAATTCTTATCTTCTCCCCAACACTGATAGAAGAGTCTGGGCTGGAAACATGTATATGTACTGGCTGAAGCTGAGCTAATCAGCTGCAATTAAACAGTCATTCAGACGTTCGGGAAAGACTGGGAAGTCAATGGATGAATCTCCAGTCAAACAGGTTTGGTCGTAGGACATTTTCGTATACAAGATTGTAACATAAAAAGCCTTCTATTTTTAACACCCTAGGTGGACTAGACTCCAATCATAACATTTCAAATGTGCTAATATTATAAAAGTCTGTTTCTTGAAGACGGCTGTCTACAGGTATAACATCATTTACAAAGCCCAGGACTCTCTTCTTTGTTAGACTAGAGTAACTCATTGCCAAAAGCCATTTTGAAAATTTCCAGGGAGAAATGATGGATTGTTTGTGTTCAGTTTTAGTACTGATAACCTCCTCTGTTTCATAAGTTACCTGACTAAACAAAACACTTGGCTTCTAAGATTCCCAAGACATAACTCCATTTCGCCGCCCTACTGTATATTTGGTATATGTTTCATTCTTGTGGATAAGAAACGGCCATGGTTGCTGCAAATATGAATCTAGAACTTGAATGGCAAGTGGATCAGTAGACTGTCTTCAGGAGAGGGAGCAGCAAGCTAAATTCTGGAAGCTGCCCAAATATGGGCTAAAACTTCTGCATGCTTTTATTTCCATTTTGAACTAGGTGTTATCAAATATCAGTAGTTCACAGACATAACAATGCCATGTTCTCATTAATTTTCACAGGTGTGGCTTTCAATGAAGGACAGTTCTGCACTTCCTTTCTCCTTTTGTGTTGGGAAACTGCAGAGATTTTATTTTTTTTTTTAAACTGGGCTCTGCCATATCTCTTTCCAACCTGCAATCTTTTTTACTCTGCCTTCAATAATTAGAAAAATGAGCTTTTATGATAAATTCCCTCCTAAATTAACTTGATGAACAGTCTCCTACAGATTGTAATGTTAAATGTCTCCCTAAAAATCAATTAAGTCCTTGAGATTTTCAGTGTGCTGAAAGAAATAGCTTAAATAAAACTCTCCAGCATTTTCCTCCAGAGTTGGATGTTTATAGAACTCTCTCTTACTTTACACTGTACATAACAAATCTCTTAGGTTTTGCTTACGCTGTACTGACTTGCCACTTTCGATTTTTTTTAAATTTAAGCCTAAACTAGCTACTGATATCCTGCTGCTCAAACCATACAGTTCTTCCGATTCAATGCCAGACAATCCCTCTCAATATAAAAGTCATGTCTATAATCCTTTGGCAGTCCACCCACAGTGATGTTTTGATATTTCAGAGTTCTTTTATTGTACACTTCTAGCCTGTAGCTCTATAAAACAGAAAGTTTCATAACAGTTGTAATTACTAAGTTCATTTTCCCCATACACTAGGCCAAGATTTTCTGGAACTTGTTGCTTTTCCCAGGATAATGGGCTCCCTTTCTCCTTCAGCTCTCACATTCTGACTCTCTTCCACATCATGCCCTTAGGTGGGGAAGCTGTTGGGAGCTCCACTGTAGCCTAATAACCTTCTTCTCAGAGAGAAAATAAGACTCAAGCCTGCTTGAAAGGAGAGCAGGACAGATGGCATTTGCATTCCAGAATGATGCTGCTGCTGCTAATGATAATGACGATGACTGTCCTACTGTTAATGTAACACAGCTAATATTTGTTGAGGGCTTAGCAAGTACCTAGCTTGCTGCAGGTGCTTCACGTGTACTACAGTACTGATTATGCAAAGCACTATTACTATTCCCATCTTACAGATGAGAGAACCAAGGGAAGTTATGAATCAAAGATGATGATAAATAAAGAGAAGGAACAAAAACTTTCCTGGATGTTAGTGGTCAAGGGCATTACCTGGTGACATAGACTCACTCGTTTATTCATTAATAAAAATTTAACTGTTACCTACATACTACGCCCTAAGCTGAGCACTACTGGGCTTCCCAGGTGGCTCTAGTGGTAGAAACCTGCCTGCCAATGCAGGAGACATCAGGGACGTGGGTTTGATCTCTGGGTCAGGAAGATCCCCTGGAGGAGCGCATGGCAACCCACTCTAGTATTCTTGCCTCAAGAATCCCATGGACAGAGGAGCCTAGTGAGCTATATAGTCCATAGGGTTGCAAAGAGTTGAACCCAACTAAAGCAACTTAGCACGCACACACACAAGCTGAGCACTAAGCTGTAGTACTCTCCAAACTAGTCCTTAATGTGCCTTAAGTGATGATTATTTTAGACATTCATCAAAAACCTGTGATTACAGAGAATCTTTGCTGACATCTAAATGAAGATTTGCCAAGTTGAAAGCCTGGTTACTTGAAAGTCTAAAAGACACAAGTCCTTTGTAAGATTGAACCACATAGGGAAGACATTTAGCCTTCTTACAATACTTAATCCAATTAAAAAATTAAAATTATCTGTCAGTTATAATAAAAATATTTTAGATATATTTAACACTAAAAGTGAAAATCCTAAGTCTCATTTATGAATTTCTACTGATGTGAGTGGATTTTTCTTTCTAAAAGTATCACAATCCATTAAAAAAAAAGCAACAGTGAACTCTGTTTTGCATATAATATGTCCCTGTAAGTTTGCAAGTTTTATATGTACTTTGAGTTAAGAATAGATTCATCTTAATCTTGAAATACCAGGAGGAGGGGGATACTGAAATATAGATGGGGCAAAGGAAATCTTTTTTTCATATAAGTACTAAATTAATGGAACCTGTTTCCTGAAGAATGGTTTAACACAACAATTTAAATTGCTTTAAAAAAAATGCTATGTCAAAGTTTATATGACAACTGAGGAAACTGGCTCTTTGAGTTTGATGTCAGAAACGTTACTCATTTTTGGAGCTTTTTTTTTTTTATGACGCACCATACTGCATACAGGATCTCAGTTCCCAGACCAGGGAACAAACCCTCGGCCCCTGCAGCGGAAGGGTGGAGTCCTAAACCACTGGATCACCAGGAAACTCCACCTTGGCATTCTTAACAGCCACCATTTGTTGAGCAAATACTATAGGTAGGCACTATGTTATGCAACTATTTAGTATTATATTAATATATACTTTCATCCAAGCTACCTTGTCAATAGTGTTGCCAAAATAAAACTTGTTTGATTATATAGATTAAGGATCATTTCTTTCTTTCAGC
The DNA here is from genome assembly GCA_006410615.1 of Neotragus moschatus. Lineage (NCBI taxonomy): Eukaryota > Metazoa > Chordata > Mammalia > Artiodactyla > Bovidae > Neotragus > Neotragus moschatus. The sequence goes on along the minus strand of SJYA01029913.1, from coordinate 595 downwards.
CTTTAGTATGAAACAAAGGGGCTTCCCTGGTGGACAGAGGAGCCTGGTAGGCTACAGTCCATGGGGTTGCAAAAAGTCCGACACGACTGAGTGACTTCACCTTTCAAAGGGGCTTCCCAGGTAGCACTAGTGGTAAAGAATCCGCCTGCCAATACAGGAGACATAAGAGACGCAGATTCGCTCTCTAGGTTGGAAGATCTCCTGCAGGAGGGCATGGCAACACATTGCAATATTCGTGCCTGGAGAATCCCCTGGAGAGAGAAGCCTGGTGAGCTACAGCACATCGGGTCACAAAGAATCAGAGATGACTGAAGCGACTTAGCACAGCACAGCGCATGAAATGAAAAAAAGAAACAAGGGCGTAGTTATCAATATAGCTACACTGCAGTACTATTTCGAATGGCTGACAATTGGAAACAACCCTAACGTCCATCAATTGGGAATTTGTTAAATAAGTGATTGTATTAGGATTCTCCAGGGAAACAGAACCAACAGGATGTATATGGATATGTAAGAGGCAGTATATTGTCAGATTTGCCTCACAGGATTATGGAGGCTGAGAAGCCCCATGATATGTTATCTCAAGCTGCATAAT
>SJYA01029757.1:0-10484 GCA_006410615.1 Neotragus moschatus | reverse complement strand
ATATCACATATGTGTATCATACATGCAAGAACCAATACTGGTTTCACACCTAACAAAGGAGAAATGCACCTGGCCTCTAGCTGACGAGAGATTTGGAAGAAGAGGCCTGGATCTGTCCTTCTCTCACAAACATGTTCCCCTGCTCTTTGCTGAATGGTGGCAATGACCCCCTCAGGCAGGGATGGGCTCCACCTGTGCGGTCCACGGTGGTGGCCACCCATCCGCCAGTGGGTATGGAGCTCTGAACTGTGGCAAGTCGCCTGAGATGTGCCTGAGCGTAAGTTACGCATCCGATCCTGAAGCCTCACACTGAAAACAGGAATGCAAAACGCCTTGTTAATAATGTTGCAGTGTAGATTACGTGTCTCGTGACAGCATTTTGGGTATATTGGATTAAATAGAATGTGTTATTAAAATTAACTCCACCTGTTTAGCTTTGCTTTTAAAAATTATATTTATTATTATTATTTCAAAAATACGTCTCTTTATCTGGCTGCTCCAGCTCTTCGTTGCAGCACGTGGGATCTCTGATGCAGCCTGTGAACTAGTTGCAGCTCGTGGGATCTAGTTCCTGAGCCAGGGATCGAACCCAGGCCCCTTGCACTGGGAGCGTGGCGCCTTAGCCGCAGATCACCTGTGAAGTCCCTCATTTTCTTTTTTTTTAAATGCAGCTGGTAGAGAATTTAATATTGCCTATGTGACTGCCATCTCATTTCTACAGAAATATCCTTCCGCCCCAGTCTGGAAACCAGCCAACCTCTGCCACGCTGTCTAGGCCTCGGCCAGCCCCCTACCGCCTGCCACCCCCGGCCAGATGTTAAAAACCACAAGAACACCGCGNCGTGGGATCTAGTTCCTGAGCCAGGGATCGAACCCAGGCCCCTTGCACTGGGAGCGTGGCGCCTTAGCCGCAGATCACCTGTGAAGTCCCTCATTTTCTTTTTTTTTAAATGCAGCTGGTAGAGAATTTAATATTGCCTATGTGACTGCCATCTCATTTCTACAGAAATATCCTTCCGCCCCAGTCTGGAAACCAGCCAACCTCTGCCACGCTGTCTAGGCCTCGGCCAGCCCCCTACCGCCTGCCACCCCCGGCCAGATGTTAAAAACCACAAGAACACCGCGGTGGCTGTGGGGATCTGGATTCAACTCATAACTGGCTCTGAGGGGCCTGGGAGAGTAGAGTGAACTCCCGGGTGCTGGCCAGGGTCAGTAACCAGCTGGACACGTTCCCTGGCCAGGACTGAGGTGCCTAGAACCTGATGCTGAGTCATAGGAGCGAGACATTCCTGGGCCAAGCTACAAGGAAACGCCTTCTCCGGGGCTCCCTGTTTTGGCAGCCTGGTTAATGAGTCACCTGCCGGTCGCATGCCTGGGGAACCCAGCTTGGGGGCTCCCTCACATGCCAGGGTTACCTCAGTGCCAGAGAAGGTGGGCAGGGAGTTTTCTATGTACCACTTGAAAATTTGACTTCTTCAGTAAGGAACCAAGTAAAACGTAGCAATCATGTGTATTTCCCACCCAGAATTAACCACTTCTAACAGACTTACACAAAGAGTCGGACACAATTGAGCGACTGAACTGAACTGAACAGACTTACTTACCTCTAGTCTTTAGAAAAATGTATTTACTTTCCATCAAGCATAAAATGAACAGATACGTATTTCTTATAAAGAAGAGAGAGCCCAAGACTACATTACCAATGAAACTAGAGCACCTTCCCTCAAGCACCTTCCTCACTGTCATTCAAATTCCCTCTCTCTTCCCAGAGAGATCGCCATTACATATTCTGGGAATCTCTCCATCCTTTTAAAAGTACCTACTGCCAACCTACAGCACTGTTGGGGTGGATTTCCCCCTCATTTTCTCCCAAAGGCGTCACACTGCACGTGCTGTTCCTCCCAGAACAACAGCCCCTGGTGTGCCTCGCTGCTGGGATTGGGGAGCAGCCAGACTCTTCCTGCCCCTCCGGGGCAATCTGGCTGAGTCCACCTTCCTGGACGAGGACTCACATGCTTTCCACGGGTCTAGGAATTCATCCTCCTTCCAGTACAGCCAGGCTGAGGTTCCAGGCTGCTGCCACTGCATGGCTCTCAGAAACAATATTTCTGCAAATTACGATGATGCAGGGACGTACCTATGCAGCCACCAACAAGAACGAAGCAGCGCTACCTGAGCAGAGGCACAGAGCTCTCGGTGAGTCAGGAGACTCCGAGGAGCTGCAGGGCCCCGGGAGGCTCAACACTCCTGATGGCCCAGAAGAAACGAAGAGAACTTAACTCTCAAAGACAGGTCTTGGGTCAGGGCAGCAGAAGAGAGAATTGTTCCTTTACATTTTGTGATCGTTTGATGATGTTTTCCTGACTATACAGGCATGACTTACTTTTATTTAAGGACGATGAATACACATCTGAAAACAGCAGCTAGGCTTCATCCAGAGGATCTGTGAAGGGCCTCCTTCGCCTCCGGGAGGCTTTCCACCTCAATGCTGCCTTGGGGATGCGGGGCCCCCTGTGGAGAGCCTGGCTTCCAGCAATGCTGTTCCCTCACGCTCCTCTAGGGAGAGCCCCTGAGCACCGTGGGCAGGTGTGTTCACCTGGGGACGGTGATCGGTTAAGGGGGCTGGCCATGAAAGGCTTTCTTAGCAATGGAGGGGTGGACAGAGGGTCAGGATTGGCACAGTCAGTGCCTGGGCAGGTTCCCAAATGGCCTGGGGGGCAGCTCCAGGGGTTCCCTGTACCAACGGGGAGTCAGGGAGTGGTGCCTTGGGCAAGTCAGGTTGCCTTCGTGGCCTCAGTTTCCTCCCCTGAATAATGGGGGCAGTGAATCTGCCTCCTGGGATGTTGGAAGGACAGAGGACCCTCCACATGGCGGTGGTTATTCGCTGTCTCTCCTGGGCTTTGCGGGGCCGGAGCCAGCCCCCACCCCACCCCGCCTGTCACATCCTGCAGTCCTGGGTCCACGCTCACTGTAGACGCGTCCCACAAGTGGTGCCAGGGGCTTCTCCCTGACAGCTCACTCTCCCTTGTCTTCTCCACCCCCCCTTTTAGGAAGAAAGAAAATGCAAAGATGCCTAGGGCAGAAACCCTCACAGGTAGTTCAAAGGCACCCTCTGGGGGCTGCTAGCGCAGAGGCCTCACCGCACCCCACTTCATGGGGACCCCCCTCCTCAGGATGGAACCCCAAACCTGCAGCTGAATGAGAGCCTGGGGGTTCCAAGACACACCAGTTTGAGAACCACCCCAGGCTCTAAGACAAACCGTACGTGACGAATCGAGGTCACAGAAGGCCACCACCCTTACCCAGTGCTGCCCGGCAAGCAGTGACCCACGAGCACCTCAAACTCTGGGCCAGGGTCCACTAGCCGCTCCAGCCTCCAACTTCTGCGGGGTGTCTCTACGTCAGTCGCTTCAGCCTGAGGTCAACACACTCAGTATCCAGAGGGGCCGGCCCCTTCCTGTGCCCAGACTGTTCTCCAGGGAGTCACCCCTCCCCCTTCAGGTCCCGGGGAACACCTAGGGTGGCCCCGCCTGTCCTGCCCCTGGCTCATCAGCACGTGCTCCAGGTGTGTCTAGGGCAGGGTGCATTCCTGACCTTGAGGTCAGCGGGGTGAACTGTTTCCTGCAGAGATGTGGAAGGGGGATTCGCTTTCCTCCCCGGGATTCAGGCCGGAGAAGCTAGCTAGGACCTGCCGGGACGTCATACAGGGTGACGGGGAGGGGGTGCCTGTCGCCATCCAGAGGGACACAGAGGCCAGATGTGAGAACCACAGGGGCCAGTCTCACGCTCGAGCTGCAGGGCCCGGGTGCCCTTAATGCCTGCTTTGAAGGGGCTTCTTCCCCTGCAACCCAGGGAAAATAAAAAAAACAAAAGAATAAGACACAAAGCTCACTGTCCACAGCCCCTCCAACTGGAAAGGTCACCAGAAACATCACCCGCTTCAGCAGCCCCTTCCCCAGCCAGCCCAGCACAGAGGCCTGCGGAGGCGCCCTGCCGCCCCCCCCGTCCCGGGGCCAGGCCAGGAAGCCCAGTGCTCGCTCCACTCATCTTCCGCAAGCGCAGCTGGGCGTCCGCTCCGCCTGGCCTGGTGCTGCTCCAAACTCACAGGGCCGGACGCTATTGTCAGCTATCTGGTTGTAAAGGTCTGCCTTATCTCCAGCCGCCTCTCACTGCCAGTCACTGGTTTATGCTTTTACGAGGGCAGTTTGCTTCTCCTGGAGAAAGAGGTGCAGTCTCCGGAGGCGCCTGGGAGTGGGGGTGGCAGGGGCCGCGGTTTCTTCCTCGTAAAGCGACGGCCCTGTGCCAGCCCTGGCTCAGCAACTGTGTGGGCCCCCTGGGAACCTGGGGTGGGGGCAGCCAGGGGTGGAGGCCCCGGAGGGCAGGGAGGACCAGGTCAGCAGCCCCACTGCAAGAAGCGGAGCCAGGGGAGGTGACAGAAGGGGACCCTCCGGGAGGGAGAACTCTGGGGTGCCCTCCCTGTTCCCCCTTTCCGTCCTCTGGTTCTCCTGACACGCCTGCATCCCACCAGCCCACCCACCGCTATCCTGCCTGTGGGGGCCGGGGACGACGGGCCAAGCCCTGGGCCTGGAGGCCGGGCTTCTGCCCCTGCTCGAAGCCTCCATCGTCCTCCCAGCCTCAGTTTCCGCCCCCTCCGCAGTGGGCGTAAGATGCCGGGCCCCCCACCGTGCAGGGCGGCCTGGGGACCCCCAGAACAGAGCAGTGTTGAGAGTTCTGTCAACCAGCCTGTGAGGTCCGGCTCACGCAGCATCCACCGTAGAAAGTTCTAGGAGGCTGATCCATTGGTCCCTCCCCGCAGGATGTTTGCACTCTTGAGGCCGTCAGCGTGGGTCAGGCTGAGCCCCAGGGATTTGTGTGTTCCATCAGGTGAGACGTTTCTAACTCCAGGACCCTGGATTCATTCATTCAATGAATAACGTGTTGCGCATCTATTATGGGGCACACCCAGACGGGCTGGGGACCCAACAGAGACCAAAGCAGACACCCCCTCTAGGCTCCAGTGGGAGTGAACAGACGCTAAATGTGACAAAGATAGACACTATGTGGTCCATTGGTGATGAGAGCTAAGCAGGAAACCTCCAGAGGACAGGCATATCCTGGTGGGGACGGTTGCTCAGTCACTAAGTCATGTCTGACTCTGTGACTCCGTGCAGCACGCCAGGCTTCCCTGTCCATCACCAAATCCCAGAGCTTGCTCAAACTCATGTCCACTGAGTCGGTGAGGCTATCGAACCATCTCATCCCCTGTCACCCCCTTCTCCTCCTGCCTTCAGTCTTTCCCAGCATCAGGGTCTTTTCCAATGAGTCGGTTCTTTTCATCAGATGACCAAAGTATTGGAGTTTCAGCTTCAGCATCAGTCCTTTCAACGAATATTCAGGATGGATTTCCTTTAGAATTGACTGGTTGGATCTCCTTACAGTCCAAGGGACTCTCAAGAGTCTTCTTCAGTTGTGTGTTGTTGAGAGCTAAACAGGAAAATCCAGAAGATGATGGGCATGCCTGTGGTGGGAATGAAGCCTCGGTTTTCTATTGGGTAGTCAGGGAAAGCCTCACCAGGTGGGTGTCATCCGAGTCAAGACCGAAGGCGATGAGGCAATGAGACATGGAGAGACTGGGAAGAGTGGTCTAGACAGTGGTCGGCTGGTGCAAAGGCCCGGGGGCAGGAGCCCTGTGTATTCAGAGAACGGCCAGAGGGCTGGAGGTCGGGGGTCAATGAGCAGGTCAGAAGAGGAGATCAGAGAGGTACAGGGCCAGGATATAGACTTGGCTTTGACTCTGAGCGAGAAGGGGCCTGCGGGATTTTGAGCCCAGGAGAGATAATAGTCTACTTGTTTTTTGAAAGACCCCCTGGCCTCTGAGAGAGCAGCAGATGAAAGGGGCTGGACAGAAGTAGGGAGAGCAGGTAGGAGGCTCTTGTGCCATCTGAGCAAGAGCAGTGGCAGGGGGACCAGTGATAGCAGAGAGGTTGCCGGCAGGGGCTGCAGGCTGGGTCTTTGCAGGGGACAGAGCGGGGTTTGCCAGTGGATGTGCCTGGTGGGGTGAGACAGGAAGGGGAGCACAGCCCCGAGCCCGCGTGGGGCTCGTCACATACCCTTGGCTCCTGAGATCCTCTCTGGCCCGGAGGTGCGGTCGTCCGCACTTTCAGGATGGAGGGGCTGAGACACAGGGTGTCCACAGAGTCACGACTCAATCCAGAGCCTGGGCGCTTGACCGCAAGACCACTGGCTGTGTGCACGGAGTCTAGCTCCCCCTGGGCTGGGCAAACGTCACCTAGCGAAGGTGTGTCTGCCCACGTCCTGTGTTTAGATGCCAGGGATCCTGCCACTGCCCAGATGGTGCTCTCTACTTACCCACGTGGAAGGCCAGGCCCTGCCCGGCGCTCATGAGGCCAGGGCTCAGCAGACCTTCTGTGAAGGGCCAGAGAGGGAAGATTTCTGGCTGCACGATGCTGTCTCCTCTCTCGGTTTCCCACCACTTAGTAGCAAAGCAGCCTCAACAAGTAAGGGAAGGGGCAGCCGGGCGCCAGTTACCCTTGCTGCCGGACACAGACTTGCAAGCCTGCACCACTTTCGTGGGCTGTGAAATGTTCTACCTTTGATTGTTTTCGCCCATTAGAAAATGTAAAAGTCACTCTTGGCTCACGGCCTCTACGAGAAAGGTGGAAGAGGATTTGACCTGAGGCCAGGTTGATGGCCCCTGATGGAGGTTGTCACCCAAACTGGGACACGGGAGGAGGGGAGAGTCTGGTGCTAATTAGTGATGCAGATGGCGTGGGTCAGGCCCTCAGGGAAGCAGCAGGCGGTGGGCAGGGAAGAGGGGGTCGCTGGTGAGCAGGGGCCAGCATCGGGCCAGACACTGTGCAGGACCTGAGGTCAGGCCCAGTCCCGGCCCCTCTGCCCCACTTCCCTCAGCCACCCTCAGCCCCTCGTTGCCCCCACAGCAGATGATGACCTCCTGGGGTCGTCAGTTTCTTGTAAAACATCATCCATCCCTTACTGCTCACCAGGTGCCATGCTGGGTCCCGCCGGCCCTTCCTCACTTGGGCCTCACCCCACTCTACGACCCCCCCGGGATGGAGGAGAAGCGCTCTCTTCGATCCGCTCTCCAGCCGGGGGTGGGATGGGGACAAGCTGGGCTGGCCTGGGGGCGCAGCGCCCACTGCGGACGCCCCTCTGCCGGGGTCCCTGCTCTCCTTTGCTTTCTCCTTCCCCCAACCTGACCTCACGGCACTCCCCACCCCCGCTGCCCTGCACCAGGAACGTGACTTGGAGCCCACAAGTGTGTGGGAAATCCACCTTGAAGACGGAGATGCCGGTGCCTGGCCTGGGGCAGGCCTCAAGAACCGTGAGCAGGGGACATTTTTAAGATCTCTCCTGGCTGGAGAGAAGCGATAGACAGGGTCTTCTGCTGGGAGTGACCCGGAAGAAGCGGGTTTGGAGGGAGGTTGCTGGGTTCTGCTTTGCATGTCCCAGCCGGGTTGGGGCAGGCACCGTGCGGAGCCGCCAGTGGGCAGGTGGGTAGTGGGCCCAGAGCCAGGGAGGCCTGCGTGCCACCCTCTTGCTGCCAGGCCTCCACCTCTTACCCTCTTTTCCCGGCGCCTGGACTCTGTCCTGCCTGCCCCCTGCCAGCAGCCGCGCTGGGACCCCGTGGGGGGCTGACCACAGAGCCTGCGCCTCGGACGCACTCTGGGATGCTGCGCATACAGCTGGTGCTCAGACATGTCTCGTGGAGGAGAGTCTAGCCATGGAGACTCAGTGGACACAGCGAGCTCCTGGGCAGGCTTCTGGCCAGTGTAGACTGGCCTGGTGTCCACTCCCTCACTCCTCTGGCCTGACCGAGAGCCAAAAACAGCTGCTGTTCCCCTTTTCCCCCATCACTGCCCCCAAGCGCCATCCGTGAGTGGGGAGGGTGAGGGGTGCCTCTGGGGACTCCGGTCCCCAGGCAGGCGCTGCCCCCTGGTGGTCAGTCTCTGGAACCGCAAAGTGGGCCTCTCCAGTTCTCCTAGGGCCCCAGTCTCTAATCCAGACAGATCACTGCGGGGGGCAGCCCTTGTCCAAGGAGGCACCCTGCTGGAATCTGTCTACTGGGGCTGGAGGTTGTCAGCGGCTGCCCAAGGGGCTCCCAGGCGTGCTCTGGAGGCCCACTCACCTGCCAGGGGCCCTCAAAGGAGTGCAAGAGCCCCCTCTCCAGGGCAGGGGCTTAGGGCGGCCAGCAGTATCCTGCACGCACGCCAAGCAGAGGCTTCTCACCTGCTCCAGGTGCTCAGCGCTGGGGCTACGGGGGAGCAGCCCCCTTTCTGAACTATGCCCCCAAAACAGCCTGCACTCGGGGCCCTGCCCAGGTGTGGGAACGTGGGCTAGACCCACACCTGCGCCAGCAGGCGAAGCAGGTGTGGCTCTGACCCAGGCCGAGGACCCGAGGCTCTCCTTCTCCCATCAGGACTGGGCGCTGGGAAGGCCCAGCCAGTAGGGGAGAAAGCCCTTCCGGGCACTGGTCTCCGGGACAGGTGAAACGAAGAGCCACCCACACTTGAGAGGGCAGCAGCCTGCCCGCAGCCTGAGCCCCGGTCCCCAGGACCCTCAGCCTGCCTTGCCTCCTGCCTGCCTTGCCTCCTGCTTGGCTCCAGAAGAGGACAGCGGTGTCCAGAGCACCCCCTCCCAGGGAACAAGTCTCTAACTGAGGTCAGCTGAGCCCACCAGTGCACCCAGGATCCCCCTGCCTCAGCGCATGGAGCCCTTCTGTTGGCCCGAGTGCAGGCAGCGGGCATCTTGGGTAGGGCGAGCCACTCAGGGAGGCTGCTGTGAGCAGGGGGTCCTCAGAGAGAGCAAGCCTGGGGCCGGCAGCGGGCACTCCGCACCCTACAGTTTATGAGGCACCTCCCAGGGGCCATGCCCTCCAAGCCTTGCACCCACCGGAAGAGACAGGGGTAGGGGTGAGCTTGTCGCGGCTCCATTTTTCAGATGCAGAAACTAAGGCCCAGGGAAGCCAGGCAGCTGTGTAAGGACTGGGTGGGGAGGAAGGTGGCAGCGGGGGAGGGCGGGGCGGGCACGTGCAGGCCCCTGCAGGGTGGGGCCAGGCTTGGAATTTCCTGTCGCTCCTCACCCTGGCGTAGTGTCCTAGTGTCCGAGGCCAGGCGGTGCCAGGCTGGGAAGTCTCTCGGGAACCTCCACGCCCGCCACACCTGGTATTTTTATTCCCATGTAAGTCTGATGCCAGGAGAACGTGGTTAAGGCCCTGCAGTTGCTTTCCATGCCCAGGTCAAGGGACCCTTATCTGGCGAGATTTTATCTGCGTGTCCTCCGGGTCCTGGAGCTGGCTCCTGGAGGTACAGGAGGCCCCAGGCGGGTGATCAAGGTGCCAAGGATTGTCTGCAGGGTGGGGCCTCTGTCCCTGCCCCCGTATACCGCCTCCCCAGGAGGCCTTTCGCCTGGCTCTGTGTGTCATCTGCCTGCACCCCACGGCACTGGAGGTGTCAGGCCATAAAAAGGAGTTGGGAAGGAGAGCGGAGAGGGGAGGCTGGAGGAGGAAGGCAAGGTTTTCCAGGGCTCCAGGGAGCTGCTTCCGTCCCAGGTCCCACAAGCTGGCTCTGAGCTTCCTGGCAGCCAAGGCAAACGGGAAAAGCATTGAAGGAAGGTGGAGAATAGTAGATGGGTCTGATGGACAGAGCCTGGAAGGTTCCCCAGATGGTGTCTTTTCACTAATGTGTCAGCCTTCCCTGACATAAATCGTCTTCCCAAAGAACAAGACAGAGCAAACGTCACGTATCATGGTGGGGCAGGCGTGTGCACGCCTACGTGGCTGTTCACACATCCTTTCGCCCAGCAGACACTCGCTGGGACCTACGGTGCCCAGGCCTGCAGTGGGGGCCGGGGACGTGGCAGTCAGTAAGGCAGGCACGGTCCCAACCCTTGAGGCCGCGGTCCCAACCCTCGGGACCCCCATCTCAGAGGAAGATGGTGGCCAACAAATGATGCAGAAAAGTGATCACGTGTCATCCAGCACTTCCCCGTGCCCCTCGGACCTGGAGCAGCCGAGGTCCGGGCACAGGTGAAACAAGAGGACAGGGTGAAGAAGGGCCAGGCTGGGTCTGTGTCAGAGTCGGGAGCCTGGGCAGCTGGGGACTGGGGCTCAGGGCCAGGAGGAAGGGCCGAGGGCTGGGGCCCGGAGAGGCGTGCCCAGGGAAGGAGTGCGCTGGGTCCCAAACGCCCGACCCCCCGACAGACTGAGGTCCCCATCCGCTGCCGGACACCTGCCCATTGTTTCATCTCTTTGTGCCTCAGTTTCCTCGTCTGTAAGAAGAGCATGTGTTAATACTGACCAGGGTTCTTGGCCTCCCCTAATCAATAGAAATTGATCAGAGGCCAGACAAGAAATCCCGGCAAGGCTTTCTTGGGGTCCCTGCTGCAGCAGGGGGGAGCAAGAACAAGCAACAGGTTCCCTTGCTGGTTCCCGGGGTGTCAGGGGG
>SJYA01029710.1:0-10761 GCA_006410615.1 Neotragus moschatus | reverse complement strand
CTCCCAGTCCCCGACCCTGACCTCGGATGCGGGGTGGCTCCTCTCGGCTGTTCCTGTGCCGTCGCAGCCCGGCACTCTCAGCCGCTGCCCCTGACCTTGGACGTGGGGTAATTCCTCTCCGCCGTGCTGAGTGCGCCGGTCGTTGCAGCCATCCGTGTTGAGTGCTAATCAATCAGCAGCTCTTCCCAGTCCCCGACCCTGGCCTGGGACGTAGGGTGGCTCCTCTGGGCCCCCAGCCCTGGTCTCGGACACGGGGTGGCTCCTCCCAGCCCCTGACCCTGACCTCGGACATGGAGTGGCTTCTCTCAGCTGTTCCTGTGCCATCGCAGTCTGGCACTCTCGGCCGCTGCCCCTGACCTCGGAAGTGGGGTGGCTCCTCTCGGCTGTTCCTGTGCCATTGCAGCCTGGCACTCTCGGCCGCTGCCCTGACCTCGGAAGTGGGGTGGCTCCTCTCAGCTGTTCCTGCACCGTCACATCCTGGCACTCTCAGCCGCTGTCTCTGTCTTCCGACGTGGGGAAGGTCCTCTTGGCCGTGCTGAGTGCGCCGGCCTGCCTGGCCATCTCAGCCGCTTGCGCTGAGTGAACCTCGAATTTTTAAATTTAGAATTACTTGATTTGTACGTGCTTACTTTTTAAAGCCAGNGTTCCTGCACCGTCACATCCTGGCACTCTCAGCCGCTGTCTCTGTCTTCCGACGTGGGGAAGGTCCTCTTGGCCGTGCTGAGTGCGCCGGCCTGCCTGGCCATCTCAGCCGCTTGCGCTGAGTGAACCTCGAATTTTTAAATTTAGAATTACTTGATTTGTACGTGCTTACTTTTTAAAGCCAGATAATACAAATTAACCTCAAAAATATTACCCAGAAACAGAGACATACCAAGACATATTTAGACAGACACAGTGCAAGATCTAGCTTCAAGTCCTTTTTTTTCCCCTCAATGTCAGGAGTTAGAGATGGTCTAGATAACTGTTCCTGAGAGCCCTGGTCTCAAGGCACAGGGAAAGACAATCAAGCTCTAACAAAATGGCAGCAAGTCTAAACCACATGGTGGCCAGACAAAGCAAAATTTCCTTCTCCAAGGGATCTTCTCGACCCAGGGATCAAACCCAGCTCTCCCACATTTCAGGCAGACGCTTTAACCTCAGCTCCACTAGGGAAGCCCTTAAATACAAGAATACAGTCTCTAAGAAAACCTCCTCTAGAGACACAGAACTTTAGACCCAAGTACTAACATCAAAGATTTCAAGGGATGAAAGGAAGCCAGGTTGAAACAGAAGGGGGAGGAAGTGGGAGAGGGGGGCAAAAGGAGTGGCCTTACAGACGTCTCCTGCCACCTACAGATACCCAGGCATTACGGGACTTTTCGGGCCTCCAGAGAAGGGAGGACTGGAACTCAGCCCTACCAGAAATCAGAACCAGAATTCGAGTTCTCTGCCAAGAAGAGATGATCAGTCTCCAATCCTCAGCTCAGGCTGAGGGCCCTTCGACCAGATTCCTGTGTCCAGGACCGGGGGACTAGAAAAACAGGGAAAGATAGGAAGGGTTATGGAGAGGAAAGAGAGAGGGAAGGGAAGAGAGATGAATAAAGTCTCTTGCTCCTTACGGATCGGGGCACTCTGGCCAGTTGTCCATGTCAGGAGGACACCAGGGACAAAAACGTCCTGGTTGCGGCCGCTGGGTCGGTCCATTGGCAGGCAAGCTGGCCCTTGAGCCCCCCGAGTGGTCAGGATGTCAGTCTCAGTGAAGAAGGGTCCTCGCCAGAGTCGCCATTTGCTACAGGAAGGCAGACCCCTTCCAGGGCCCGGAACTGGGCTCTTGTCATAAGGGATAGCAGAGTGGAGGTCTCGTGTCCCATGATTACAGAGTAGAACACAGGAGACAAGACGAACACACAGAGAGCAGTGACAATGCCGGCACACACAGAGATGCGACAAACAGAGGACAGACAAACTGCGGCCATAAACTCAGTACTAGGTCTTCCTGGGGCTCCCTGGACCCTCCTGTCCCTCAAGGTCACCTTTCCGAAGGGCGTCCACTGCCCACCAGATTCAGGATTGAGAGAGAAGCTCTCTCCCCCGCAGAGCCAGCTGCCTTCCAGTGCGTCTGCTAGGCCTCAGTCTTATGCTAGCTAGGACGACTAATTCGCACCTGACCAGACCTGACACTGGTGTTCCAGATAGCTATCCTCCAAGTGAGGAGACCCCTTCTACCAGGAAGGTGTTATTCTTCTCAGCTGAAGGGATCCCAGACGAGCCCCCAAATGTTATACCCGAGGTCTGAATCCCCAAAACTGAGAGACTAAGACGTCCACAGTAATGCAAAAGCACAAAGGGCTTTTATTGCTAGCTCAAGCTAGGGCTCAGGTCTCATCCAGCGCAGTGGAGTCTTGATGAGAGCCCCGAGCTCTGATTTACAACTGCTTTTATATAGGTGGTTCTACGTCTCTGCAACAGCATAGCTGGCATGCAATGATTGGCTAAGCCGTATGAGCGCGCGGGATTTTCAAATCACAAAATCTCATTGGCTCGGGTTTGAATCAAAATCCCAATCCTGTTTGGCTCGAGTTTGGTGTGAGCGGGACTTTCCCAGGGTGGGGTTTCCTAGAATTATGACTCAGGTTTGCAAAAGCCTGAAACGTAGGCCTGGTGTAGCCTGTCGTGGCTCCGGTCTGGTCCCTTAACAGTGTTATCACAGAAAGAATTCAGTGAAAGACAGAGTGAAGGATAAGAAATGGATTTATTCAGATACAGAAAGAAGCACATTCCACAGACAGAGTGTGGGCCATTGCAGAGGGCAAATATAGCCAGTGAAATTTGATATGGTTATTATAGACTGGGTAATTTCTTATGCTAATGAGTGGGAGGATTATTCCAACTGTTTTTGGGAAGGAGTGGAGATTTTCAGGATTTGGGCCATGCTTCCCCGGTGGCTCAGAGGTTAAAGTGTCTGCCTGGAATGCAGGAGACCTGGGTTTGATCCCTGGGTTGGGAAGATCCCCTCGAGAAGGAAATGGCAACCCACTCCAGTACTCTTGCCTAGAGAATCCCATGGAGGAAGGAGCCTGGTAGGCTACTAGTCCATGGCCTTGCAAAGAGGTGGACAGACTGAGAGACTTCACTTTCACTTTGGTCTTTTAACAGTAGGTGGAGCTGTCATGGCACCTCTGGGTGTGTCACTTCACTTGCTGATTGAGGATTAAGATCTAGTCTTGTCTGCCTTGAACTCCTCTCACATGCTAGTAAAGAAACACTCAAAATTCTCCAAGCCAGGCTTCAGCAATATGTGAACCATGAACTCCCTGATGTTCAAGCTGGTTTTAGAAAAGGCAGAGGAACCAGAGATCAATTTGCCCACATCTGCTGGATCATCAAAAAAGCAAGAGAGTTCCAGAAAAACATCTATTTCTGCTTTATTGACTATGCCAAAGCCTTTGTGTGGATCGCAATAAACTCTGGAAAATTCTGAAAGAGATGGGAATACCAGACCACCTGGCCTGCCTCTTGAGAAACCTGTATGCAGGTCAAAAAGCAGCAGTTAGATCTGGACATGGAACAACAGACTGCTTCCAAATAGGAAAAGGTGTCCGTCAAGGCTGTATATTGTCACCCTGCTTATTTAACTTATATGCAGAAAACATCATGAGAAATGCTGGGCTGGATGAAGCACAAGCTGGAATCAAGATTGCTGGGAGAAATATCAATAACCTCAGATATGCAGATGACACCACCGTTATGGCAGAAAGTGAAGAAGAACTAAAGAGCCTCTTCCTCTTGATGAAAGTGAAAGGGCAGAGTGAAAAAGTTAGCTTAACAACTTTCAGAAAACTAAGATCACGGCATCCGGTCCCATTACTTCATGGCAAATAGATGGCAAAAGAGTGGAAACAGTGGCTGATTTTATGTTCTTGGGCTGCAAAATCACTGCACATGGTGACTGCAGCCATGAAATTAAAAGATGCTTACTCCTTGGAAGGAAAGTTATGACCAACCTAGACAGCATATTCAAAAGCGAAGACATTACTTTCCCAACAAAGTTTCATCTAGTCAAAGGTATGGTTTCTCTAGTATTCGTATATGGATGTGAGAGTTGGACTATAAAGAAAGCTGAATGCCAAAGAATTGATTGTCTTGAACTGTGGTGTTGGAGAGGACTCTTGAGAGTCCCTTGGACTGCAAGGAGATCCAACCAGTCCATCCTAAGGGAAATCAGTCCTGTATATTCATTGGAAGGACTGATGCTGATGCTGAAACTCCAATATTTTGGCAACCTAATGCAAAGAGCCGACTCGTTTGAAAAGGCCCTAATGCTGGGAAAGACTGAGGGCAGGAGAAGGGGACTACAAGGATGAGATGGTTGGATGGCATCACTGACTCAGTGGACATGAGTTTGGGTAAACTCTGGGAGTTGGTGATGAACCGGGTGGCCTGGCATGCTGCAGTCCACTGAGTTGCAAAGAGTCAGACCTGACTGAGCGATTGAACTGAACTGAACAGCATGGATCACAAGTCCCTTGAAAGTTTATAATCTGACAAATTCGGTTAGGAGTTCTAATTTCCCACGCAATTACGAAATGGTCAAAGGGATCAGGAAAAGGTGATCAAGAAAGGAAAGTTCAGTCCACACACTTCACCCATTTCTGGCCATTCCTCTCACAGGGACGTTTGGTGTCTCTTGGTATTGGCAGGTTGGTACAACCCCCCGACAAGGCTCCCTTTTTGGGGGCTGCCTTCAGTCATTTTGAGGCACCCCAAAACCACAGAGCAGGGCTCATCACTTGCTTCGCACAGGGCGTGTCATTCATTCACACAAGCACCCTGTAGAGTTAGTAAAGTAAAGCAGAAAAAGTGTATACTGAGAAGCAGAGAGGCTAGAGCTCTGAGAGTTCTTACCTTGTCCTGAAGATGCCAGACGAGCCCCCACGATGATAGCTTACGATGAACAATGTCAGATTCGTGATCTCTGAAGAAGATTTAGCTTCGAGACCAGGTACCAGGCTTGAACACGCAAAGGCTTTTGTGTAGCAGAGTTTTATTCAAGTATGAAAGGGAACAGAGAAAGTTGCTGACATAGACATCGGATGGGGGCAGAGAGTGTCCCCCTCACTAGTCTTAGTAAGGGAGCTATATACTTTTTCAATTGGTTATTACAGTAAGTCAGAAGACTGTCTCAAGGTTGTAAAGGTCTTATCAGACCCACTCCCACAATTTACAATTCAAGATGACAGGATTAGTCAGAAGGTTCTCAAGAAGGAGAAACCTGTCCTCAAGCAGGATATATTGTTATATAATCTTAGTATAGAGTTTANTAAAGTGTCTGCCTGGAATGCAGGAGACCTGGGTTTGATCCCTGGGTTGGGAAGATCCCCTCGAGAAGGAAATGGCAACCCACTCCAGTACTCTTGCCTAGAGAATCCCATGGAGGAAGGAGCCTGGTAGGCTACTAGTCCATGGCCTTGCAAAGAGGTGGACAGACTGAGAGACTTCACTTTCACTTTGGTCTTTTAACAGTAGGTGGAGCTGTCATGGCACCTCTGGGTGTGTCACTTCACTTGCTGATTGAGGATTAAGATCTAGTCTTGTCTGCCTTGAACTCCTCTCACATGCTAGTAAAGAAACACTCAAAATTCTCCAAGCCAGGCTTCAGCAATATGTGAACCATGAACTCCCTGATGTTCAAGCTGGTTTTAGAAAAGGCAGAGGAACCAGAGATCAATTTGCCCACATCTGCTGGATCATCAAAAAAGCAAGAGAGTTCCAGAAAAACATCTATTTCTGCTTTATTGACTATGCCAAAGCCTTTGTGTGGATCGCAATAAACTCTGGAAAATTCTGAAAGAGATGGGAATACCAGACCACCTGGCCTGCCTCTTGAGAAACCTGTATGCAGGTCAAAAAGCAGCAGTTAGATCTGGACATGGAACAACAGACTGCTTCCAAATAGGAAAAGGTGTCCGTCAAGGCTGTATATTGTCACCCTGCTTATTTAACTTATATGCAGAAAACATCATGAGAAATGCTGGGCTGGATGAAGCACAAGCTGGAATCAAGATTGCTGGGAGAAATATCAATAACCTCAGATATGCAGATGACACCACCGTTATGGCAGAAAGTGAAGAAGAACTAAAGAGCCTCTTCCTCTTGATGAAAGTGAAAGGGCAGAGTGAAAAAGTTAGCTTAACAACTTTCAGAAAACTAAGATCACGGCATCCGGTCCCATTACTTCATGGCAAATAGATGGCAAAAGAGTGGAAACAGTGGCTGATTTTATGTTCTTGGGCTGCAAAATCACTGCACATGGTGACTGCAGCCATGAAATTAAAAGATGCTTACTCCTTGGAAGGAAAGTTATGACCAACCTAGACAGCATATTCAAAAGCGAAGACATTACTTTCCCAACAAAGTTTCATCTAGTCAAAGGTATGGTTTCTCTAGTATTCGTATATGGATGTGAGAGTTGGACTATAAAGAAAGCTGAATGCCAAAGAATTGATTGTCTTGAACTGTGGTGTTGGAGAGGACTCTTGAGAGTCCCTTGGACTGCAAGGAGATCCAACCAGTCCATCCTAAGGGAAATCAGTCCTGTATATTCATTGGAAGGACTGATGCTGATGCTGAAACTCCAATATTTTGGCAACCTAATGCAAAGAGCCGACTCGTTTGAAAAGGCCCTAATGCTGGGAAAGACTGAGGGCAGGAGAAGGGGACTACAAGGATGAGATGGTTGGATGGCATCACTGACTCAGTGGACATGAGTTTGGGTAAACTCTGGGAGTTGGTGATGAACCGGGTGGCCTGGCATGCTGCAGTCCACTGAGTTGCAAAGAGTCAGACCTGACTGAGCGATTGAACTGAACTGAACAGCATGGATCACAAGTCCCTTGAAAGTTTATAATCTGACAAATTCGGTTAGGAGTTCTAATTTCCCACGCAATTACGAAATGGTCAAAGGGATCAGGAAAAGGTGATCAAGAAAGGAAAGTTCAGTCCACACACTTCACCCATTTCTGGCCATTCCTCTCACAGGGACGTTTGGTGTCTCTTGGTATTGGCAGGTTGGTACAACCCCCCGACAAGGCTCCCTTTTTGGGGGCTGCCTTCAGTCATTTTGAGGCACCCCAAAACCACAGAGCAGGGCTCATCACTTGCTTCGCACAGGGCGTGTCATTCATTCACACAAGCACCCTGTAGAGTTAGTAAAGTAAAGCAGAAAAAGTGTATACTGAGAAGCAGAGAGGCTAGAGCTCTGAGAGTTCTTACCTTGTCCTGAAGATGCCAGACGAGCCCCCACGATGATAGCTTACGGTGAACAATGTCAGATTCGTGATCTCTGAAGATTTAGCTTCGAGACCAGGTACCAGGCTTGAACACGCAAGGGCTTTTGTGTAGCAGAGTTTTATTCAAGTATGAAAGGGAACAGAGAAAGTTTCTGACATAGACATCGGATGGGGGCAGAGAGTGTCCCCCTCACTAGTCTCAGTAAGGGAGCTATATACTTTTTCAATTGGTTATTACAGTAAGTCAGAAGAATGTCTCAAGGTTGTAAAGGTCTTACCAGACCCACTCCCACAATTTACAATTCAAGATGACAGGATTAGTCAGAAGGTTCTCAAGAAGGAGAAACCTGTCCTCAAGCAGGATATATTGTTATATAATCTTAGTATAGAGTTTAAACTTAGTTGTTTTGTTGTGTAATCATCAGCTCTGGACTTAAAGAAGAAAACGTTTGTCCTTTTCTTCTCCTTGAGAATTCCAGACCCCTATCTATCCTCCTTGAGAGCCCCAGACCTCTTTCTCCTCCTTGGGTACCCTGGACTTATCAACCTACCTAGGTATTGACTCTCTCAGATCTTTGGCAAAAAAGAAGTTTGTTTATTAAACTCTCAGAGGAAAGTTAAATTTCTCCCGAGTTATCAGTTTGTCCTTCAACATATGTATTCTTTCACCCTCCAGTGGTGCTTCAGCTCTATCAGACACAAAGGCAAGGTTTTTATCCACAACACTCGCCATCTCCCTGCTGTGAGCTGGTTGTTTTTGAGTTTGAGGAGCATGACGTGGGCTGCCTTACTGGGCTGTCTTGCCCCCTCTTCTCTTTGTGGGCTTGGGTCTACTGGCTATGCAATTCTTAATCCGTATAGATCAGAGTTGATGCCCCTAGTATCTAACCCCTGATCTGGTGCTGCTTTCATCACAGTTGTCATATTTGGAAGATATAATGGGAAAATGAGAAAATACTGGCTGCTCTTTAATTTTATCTGGCACCTCAGAACCTGTATGGAACTGTCTCAGTCCCTGTCTGCCTCTTGAGATCGCTCAGCCATTTCTGCTGTTCTCCTTTTGCTGCCATACATGTCAGGGTGTGTGGAATAGCCTGGTGGAATGGATCCTTTGTGCCTGTTACTTAGGAAAACTATAAGGACAGCAGTCCAACAAAGGGAAAATGTGTAAATCTTTCAGGCTCTTAGCTTGGCATCTCTGAGTGGACCAAACAATCCCATCTCAAGGTCTTAGGTTATGAGACCCCCACATCTCATAGTTTTCTGCTCTTGTACTGGTCTATCTAGTCTGGGAGTGTAGACTCTTCTTGACTTTGCTTTCTCCTTAGTTTGTATGATTTTTCCTTTTAAATTTGACTTTCAAGTATGTGGTTCTAGCGTCTGAAGTCATGTCCAGTTTCTTTGCTGTGGTAATCCGCCTATGTTTATGGGGAAGCTCCTCATGGACTCTCTGTGGTGTGGGTTTACTGGGTAAGAGAAAATTTTTAAAGGAGAATACTTTCCATTATTGATTGTAATATTTTCCTGCTGAATACAGAATTACCACTTGAAGCTACTTGGTATAGTGGTCAGCATGTTCTGTGATATGAGAAAGTATCTGAAGACCTTGACCTGTACATCACTTTTTGGCTTTGAGTGATGTCAGAGAAGCCTGTGTGAAGGGCACTGTGATAGTGTTGTTCACGTGTACTGTCACCATGCCCTTTGAGCCTCACCAAGAGGTGTAGGAACTTCTCCCAACAACGGTATTGTCCAGGTTCACATCCTCATATTTGTGAGGCTATTGACTAAACTGTTGCTGTTACTGCATGCTTGTCACTTGTGTGCTATTGATCATTCTGCCTCCACACTTAATTTTGTAGCAACTTAATGACAGAGTTTATGTAGTGGAGTGATAACTTCAGTGATGAACCATCATTTTTTTTTTTCAAGGCATTGCTACTTTCCTTTTTTAAATATTTTTATGCATTATAAATGAATGTCTTTTATTTTTATCATTAAGTTTCTATTTTATGTTATTCTTTGTGTTTTATTTGCATTATGGTGGGATAGTTGGTTGAGAAAGTGCTCTACCCCTATGGTAGAACTGGTCATCAGTACTCTTTTAGAGTTCTTTATGTATTCTTGATGTTAAGCTATTATTGAATATATGCTTGACAAATATTTTGTAGTATAGTGTACATTGTTTTTTCACTCTGCTGAGGATGGTTTAGAGCACAATACTTGATAATTCGGATGTGTCCTGTTTATCATTTTATTTTCTTGGCATGAGCTTTTGTTGTTGTATCTGATAAATCATTGGTGAGTCCACTGTCAAGAATCATTTTTTGTTCATTTACTTACAGGAGCTTTATATACTAGGGACTGAGGTTTAGGTCTTTGAAGCATTTTGAGTTAATTTTTGTGTATAGTGTATAATAATGCTCCAGCTAAATTCTATATGTGAATATCCAGTTTTCACAACACGTTTGTTCCATAGATTGCCCTTCCCCCTTTACTTGATCTGAACACTATTGTGGAATATCATGTGACCTTACACACAAAAGTATTTTTCTGAATCTGTTGTGTTCCTCAAGTGTATGTCTTTATATTGGTACCATACTGCTTTGATTAGCATAGTTTTGGAATCAGTTTTGAAAGAAAGAAATGTGAGACGTCTGACTTTGCTTTCTAGTTTGTTTTTGCTGTTCATTGTCTTCTGTGATTTCATAGGAACTGTAGGATAGATTCATCTGTTTCTTAAGCAGAGTTTGGATTTCACTAGGGATTGTTTTGAATCTTTTGTTAACTTTGACTAGTATTGACATCGTGACAATATCAGCCTCACAATATCTCTGAAGCATAGGGTGTTACATTTATTTGTGTCTTCTCTAATATTTTTCAGAAGTCATTAGTTTGCAGTATAAAAATTCTTCCCTTCTTATATAATGTTATGATGAAGTATTCTTTTTTAATTTTCTTGTCAATTGAATTACTTTGATTGTTCATTGTTAATGTTTAGAAACCCAATTGGGTTTGCATGTTGATATTGTATCTTGTAATTGTGTTGAAGTCTTTCATTATTTCTATATATATATTTTAACTTGTTAATGTTTCAAAATGCCAATTATGGGTATGTCATCATGTAGGACATATTTAGAAAGATATTTTGTTTCTTAAAAACAGTAGTATTGAATTTTTCTCTCTATGGTATATATATTATAGTTCTCAATAGCAACATATTATTAGATAAACTCATTTTGGATTCTTTAGCATTACAATATATTGTGTATCCCTTAGCATTTATTTGTGTACAGTAAGTATGCTGGATATATCTATAGTAGAATACATTTTTCTCCTCAATTATGAGACTGCAATATGTTTACTGTTAATTGGTACATGCTTTGAAGTTATGGTGGAAAAATTGTATTTTTCTGTGAGCTGACTGGAATGCAAAAGTAGAAAGTCAAGAAACACCTGGAGTAACAGGCAAATTTGGCCTTGGAATGTG
>SJYA01029576.1:0-10106 GCA_006410615.1 Neotragus moschatus | reverse complement strand
GGTTTGTCAACCTGAAATGTCTCAAAAGTCCAACAAAAATAAAGACAGACAGACACAAAGAAAGACAGATAGACCAACAGAAAAATGCCACCACTCTACAACTACCAAAAGAAAAGAAGAAAAAAAATCCACCACTGAATGACTGAAAATAACTGTATTAATCTTATTGCATTACTGCCGTAGGGTAATATTATCTGGATAGAATCTTAGTAGTATCCTAGAAGGGTAACATCAAAGAAGGATATTTATAAAATTTCAAAGCCAGACCTTAGTGATTTTAAGGAAAGTGTTTCAAGAAAGAAAATTGGTTAGGATTGTGTAATTATAGCATAATAGCTTTGCATTAGTTGGCATAGTGAGCAAATGTTTTGAAGCAATTCTTGATAAGCAACCAACTAGTCTGGATAAGTAAGCTATTTCAGTTGGTTCACAGTCTTATCTTTCAGGAGCAAGTATTTTCTGAGTAAAGTAACAAAAGTGATGTTGCTTATTCTAAATATTATTTGACATATAAATAGGAAAGCATGACCAGTCTGAGTGTTGTCCAACAGAAAGACAGGAAATTATGTTGACTTCAGTTTTCAAATTGTATAGTTATTAGGATTAAACTTTTATTTTAAGGTCAGATTTTTCATCCTACAAATTCTTATATTATTAAACATTTTCTGTGAGGAATAAACTGTTTCTATACATTATATATATTTACCGAATCCTAGGATTATTTTTATTATTGCATTGTTTATGCTTTCTATGGTAAATTATTTATTGAAAATTCATTCTATTAAAACATTAACTCAGTGTGAGCAAATAAACCAGGATATAAAGAAGATGCATGCTATGTTAAACATATTTGTCCAACAAGCATGCTGCTGCTGCTGCTGCTAAGTCGCTTCAGTCGTGTCCAACTCTGTGCGACCGCATAGATGGCAGCCCACCAGGCTCTTCTGTCCACAGGATTCTCCAGGCAAGAATACTGGAATGGGTTGCCATTTCCCTCTCTAATGCATGCACACATGCTAAGTCACGTCAGTAGTGTCCGACTTTGTGCGACCCCATAGATGGCAGCCCAGGAGGCTTCTCTATCCACGGGATCCTCCAAGCAAGAATGCTGGAGTGGGTTGTCGTTTCCATCTCTGAGAACAAGCACTCAGCATTTTTTTTTTGGGGGGGGAGTCATAAAATGTGATGAACTACTATATTCAAGTAAAAAGAAAGAATAAGAATCACTTTCCACACTTGATAGTTCACTGTTCATTAGATGTTATTTTCACATTTTATTTTTAGTCTGGAGAAGGAAGTTGAAACTGAATTAGGTAAATAAATATTCATTCTCCAATCTTTCCCTTTTTCCAAGTAGTTAACTTAGTGCTCTGCAATTTTGATCAAACTATTCATGCTTTTGTTGTAATGCTCTCAGCAAAACATTCTTAAATATACATGGCTTTATGAAAAAGCTTTTACTTGATGCTTGGTAAGTACTTGATGTTTATGTATAGAATAGTAATTGAAGGTCTTACTGTACCCACAAAACTCTGTAGTTCACTTCAAAGTTTTCTGCTGACTTTATAAATAACATCTTTTGAGTCCATTATCACTGGTTTTAAAATCTTGAAAAAAAATTAGAAAACTGGAATATTCACTTTCAGTTCAGTTCAGTTCAGTTCAGTCACTCAGTCATGTCCAACTCTTTGTGACCCCATGAACAGCAGCATGCCAGACCTCTCTGTCCATCAGCAACTCCCAGGGTCCAAACCCATGTCCACTGAGTCGGTGATGCCATTCAATCATCTCATCATCTGGTGTCCCCTTCTCCTCCTGTGCTCAATCTTTCCCAGCATCAGAATCTTTTCAAATGAGTCAGCTTTTCACATCAGGTGGCCAAAATATTGGAGTTGCATCTTCAACATCATGTCTTCCAATGAACACCCGGGACTGATCTCCTTTAGGATGGACTGGTTGGATCTCCTTGCAGTCCAAGGGACTCTAAAGAGTCTTCTCCAACACCACAGTTCAAAAGTATCAATTCTTCTGTCCTCAGCTTTCTTTATACTCCAACTCTCACATCCATACATGACCACTGAAAAACCATAGCCTTGACTAGATGGACATTTGTTGAAAAAAGTAATGTCTCTGCTTTTTAATATGCTATCTAGGTTGGTCATAACTTTCCTTCCAAGGAGTAAGTATCTTTTAATTTTATGGCTGCAATCACCATCTGTGGTGATTTTGGAGACATCGAAAATAAAGTCAGCCATTGTCTCCCCATCTATTTGCCATGAAGTGATGGGAGTGGATGCCATGATCTTCATTTTCTGAATGTTGAGCTTTAAGCCAACTTTTTCACCCTCCTCTTTCACTTTCATCAAGAGGCTCTTTAGTTCTTCTTCACTTTCTGCCATAAGGGTGGTGTCATCTGCATATCTGAGGTTACTGATATTTCTCCTGGCAATCTTGATTNTGTTGAGCTTTAAGCCAACTTTTTCACCCTCCTCTTTCACTTTCATCAAGAGGCTCTTTAGTTCTTCTTCACTTTCTGCCATAAGGGTGGTGTCATCTGCATATCTGAGGTTATTGATATTTCTCCTGGCAATCTTGATTTCAGCTTACACTTCCTCCAGCCCCAATGTTTCTCATGGAATATTTACTTTACATACTTATATTTGTTTCCCCAAATGTGAAAATTAAAATACTATACAGATACATAAAAGTTGTCATTTAAAATTTTTGTATTAAAAAGGAAAGAGTTTGTAATCTAAGTTTTAGATATCACACTTCTGTGATTTGAAATGAATAACTATGAGCAAAATTACTCATAGTTTTAATTTTATTTATAGTTTAAAATTATTTAAATTACATTTAAATAATTTACAATGTATTTGTGGTTTCAAATGATGGAAACTTAGTTCCATAGTGAGGGTCATTTACTGCCATCACTGGGAAGAGTGAGGATGTCACCAGACCCTAGGGATCAGTGAAAACATTGGCTTGATTCTGCCAGGACTCTAATTCCACTCTCAGCTTTTACTCATCTTTGTATCAGTTTCACTTCGTTGTACTACTAAGCACATTCATATACAAGGCAGGAAAAGTAGTAATAAAGAGCTCTTGAGGTTCATAACTCTTGGCTTCTACTACCACTAACTTTCTTAATTTCTAGTTAGGAAGAAGAAAAAAAATGACTCAAATAGTTTGCCTTTGGTAAGGAACTCTCTCCAGGACCAATTATCTGTGACCAGATTATGTAAAAACATAATAAATTTTCAGTTCTCAATATGGCAATATAAATCTGAATGAGTGGAGGGTGATATTTGGAGAAAAGACAAAGATTCTAACTAAAGTATATCAGAGATATTGTTTTCATCTTATCTGAAGAACAATAAGCATTCTTCTCTGAAAATGTATCAATTCCACAGTATTGGTTAAGATAATAGAAAAAAACTGACCCAGACCAAGTTAAACAATGTATATAATAATAGAGAGAAAACATATACGAACAACCCCAAAGTATATCTGGTATAATCCAACAATTTAATAATGTTTCTAAGAGCTCAGTTACTTTATGTCCCTCTCCTCAGCCTCTGCAATGCAGTTTGATTCAAAAGAGGGCTGTGCTTGTGACTTTATTGTCATCTTTTAATTATTCTATTGCCATTTTATTCTATTTGACTTGAAGATAACAAAATTTAACTGAAGTCATCATTGTTAAGGCTTAAATTTTCACTCCTTCACCTTTACTGTAGGAAACCAAATTCCTTCAACATAGCAAACAAACCATAATGAAATGCTGGTAGATCAAATGTTTNATTATAAGATGGTTACCATAAGCTCTTAGACACAAATATTTTCATATCAGTATTCCCACTAAAAGTTCTCTTATTCATTCTTATTATGATAGCTTAGATTCATGCCCACTCTGGAAATGTCATACTTGGCCAGGACACTGGAATGCTCTAACTGGTGTGTCCTCTCCTTCTGGAGTTTGGCATGTAATCAGATGGGTAACTAATATAAGTTGGATGCAAGTGGAAATTTATAAGTGGAGGAATGCTTGCTGGGAATGCAACCTAAACTATCAGTCACACATCCATCTCTTTATTGTCATCTTTTAATTATTCTATTGCCATTTTATTCTATTTGACTTGAAGATAACAAAATTTAACTGAAGTCATCATTGTTAAGGCTTAAATATTCACTCCTTCACCTTTACTGTAGGAAACCAAATTCCTTCAACATAGCAAACAAACCGTAATGAAATGCTGGTAGATCAAATGTTTGATGTTTCAATGATAACTCTTAAGGTTAAGTTAAAATTCACATTTTATAGTTGAGACTAAATTATTCCTGCTCTCTTTCTCATTCTTAAATCTTTGGGAAGACATATTTGGGTATGCCTGAGAAAGAATGAGAGAAATAGGACCAGGACAATAGAGAATGTCAACTCAGTTTACATATCTCACTAGAAGGATGAGGAGAGCCAGTCTGCGTTAGGTGGCAGCAGGAAGTATAAGAGCAGTCAGAAAAAAAGAGAAAGTGCTCCAAATGAGTTCTGATTCACAGCATGGTGACTTATCCATTTATGTTGATTAGGAATCAACCAAACAGATTATCCCGTCTCTCTTGTGGAAGAATTCAAAAACGAATGTGGAGAGAAGCAAAATCTCTTGTCTCATTACTTCCTTGCATGAAAAGAAAGGGTAGAAAATTCCTCTATGTTTAATATTTTGGTGAGGAGAGAGACAATATTTGTATAAACTATAATTGTTTCCACACTAGTTTGAGTAACAAATCTCAGATAGGAGATCACAATTATGTATGTATGTATTTTTATCTTCTATCTGTGTGTGTGTGTGTGTGTGTGTGTGTGTGTGTGTGTGTGTGAATGTGTGGACGTGTATGTATATACGTGTATATGGAGAGAGAGAGAGAGTTGCCCCTTGATTGTGAGTTCTGCATTAATGGATAAGGAAGGCCAGTTGTATTCTGCCACTTTATATTAGGTACTTGAGTGTCTGTTTATTTTAATATCCAAGGGGCTCCTGAAACCAGTTCCCAAGGATACAGTGGGATGACTGCCTACATTTCTCTTTTATCATCTACAAATGTTAGGTATCTATATTTACCTTTAACGTATTTATTCAATGACTGATTTAGAACATGGGAAGTAGGAAAGAGAAAGAAAAGAAGATCAGTGATTGAGCTGGCTGAAATTGGACCTTTGGTGGAATTAGAGTAGGTAAAAGGGAAACAGGCAGAAACAAATGTGCCAAACAGTTTATTTACTGTATTGATTATATGATGATGAACACTGTGTACATTTTCATTACTACAGTTATTCCTAAGGCTTGGGAGCTTATTCATCTATTTGAGACTGAAAACCTTAGCTAACAGANGTATTTATTCAATGACTGATTTAGAACATGGGAAGTAGGAAAGAGAAAGAAAAGAAGATCAGTGATTGAGCTGGCTGAAATTGGACCTTTGGTGGAATTAGAGTAGGTAAAAGGGAAACAGGCAGAAACAAATGTGCCAAACAGTTTATTTACTGTATTGATTATATGATGATGAACACTGTGTACATTTTCATTACTACAGTTATTCCTAAGGCTTGGGAGCTTATTCATCTATTTGAGACTGAAAACCTTAGCTAACAGACTTTAAGTTACTATGTTACTCTGTCTTTTTTTTTTTTTTTCTTTTTTGGTCTTTCTTAGAAGTAATCCATCAAAAAGATCCATTTATATGTGCAATGGGATTATGGCGCTTGGTAAAGAAATAAACAGAGAATAAAACTTGGACCAAACCCTGAAAATATAACACAGTTCTTTTTCACTCCTTCTGCCATTTATTCAGCATTGATTGATTGATTGATTGTACATGCTAAGTCGCTTCAGTAGTGTCTAATTCTGGGAACCTAAGGACTGTAGACCACCAGGCTTCTCTGTCTATGGGATTCTCCAAGCAAGAATTATCATGCTCTCCTCTAGGAGATCTTCCCAAACCAGGGATCAAACCCTGATCTCTTATGTCTCTCATATTGGCAGGTGGGTTCTTCACCACTAGCACCACTTGGGAAGCCCAATTGATTGATTAAGATATATCAATCATCATCAAAGGCCAGGAATCTAGTCTCTCAGACCACTAAGCAATTGTATAAGTAGTGATCCCTGAAAATTTTATAAAATGATATTTATTTTCACTCTCTCCCCTAATGAAATTTCCTGATCTTACTACATACTGCATTATTTCATCTTAAAAATCTCTAGTAGAAATAAGGACTCACTGTCATAAGTCACCAGGATGTGCAAGACACAGGGCATACAGTGGCCTTCCTAGGTTTTGTCACTTGCCAGGATTAATGTTAGAGCCAAAAATATTAAAAGAGAAGACTCATCAGGGAGTTTGGCTCTTTAAATGTAGAAAGTCAGGTTAAGCATGGAGGGCTAGGCGATAGGTGGTTTGAATTGCAGTACGTCAAGCTTAAAAGGGAACAGAAGTTCTTCAACAGGTGTTGGAATAATCCAAGACCAGTTCCCAAACAGCACTGATGGACCTCTTCTTTGCCCGCTCATCTGACCATGCCACTGTCTGGATTCCAAGTGAAACTCCTCTGGCTAAGAACAATACAATATTTTTCTTCCTCTCACTATTTAGTTAGGAATTATTTCACTGGCCTATTCAATCTGTTTCTAACTTTGGTCTTAGCGGTCACCCTTGTCAGTTCTATCCAAGAAGCTTGAGTCTTCATAGTCCAGATGATTTTTTCTCAAGAAATTGACTGATGCACATGACTAGCCTTAGGTTTCATGTGTTTGAATGTAAAGTCCACCACATATAAAGCTAGTTGACATCAAAACAATTTAAGAAGAAAATTACAATTTCCTTTATAGGGAAAGGAATATCAGCAATCCTTGAGTTAATTGTTTATTTTATACCTGTAAATAAGAAATAAGATTTTGCTATTTGACTTCTGACAAAATTCCACATTTGTCACTGAGTTAAACAAATTAAAGGACCTCCTGCCTAAGTTTTCTATTCTTTTATTTTGTTTCATTGATAGCTATGTTAGTGAACTACAGTACTGTAATGATTTTAATTACCATGTGCATTCTGAGAATAGGAATATTATTATTTGATCACAGTAAATTTAGTTACTTTTGTATTAAGAAGAGTATGTCAGTTCAGATGCATGAAGTTAAGTTTGGAGTGTTATTAAATATTGATAGTCATATAGATGCCTAATTTTAAAATGGAATTGGAAATGAATTCAGGTATTGAAGTTAATATCTTCTACCTTCCCTCTGATCACTACTTAAGTTCGTTAACAGATGATGGTATTGGATATATATGGTTTCTTAATAGCATTGTGTTCTTTCATCTCGAGTTGGCTGTGTTAGAATGTTAAGTCAAATGTTAAGCCGAAATATTTTCACATTTAGCTCAGTTGTAAAACTTCATATTTAACTAATCAGTTTGGAAGTATATTACACTGATGCTCCCAATGAATCACATATCTTAGCACTAGTGATATATTTATCTACTCCCCTTGAAGTTAGACTGGGTCTATGCATTGTTTGAACCCTTAGAATATAGGGAAAGTAACTGTCCATGTTCTGTTTAAGAGAAAAGAAGGCCTGAAGCATACATTTTTGCCCTCAGATACCTTACTGGAGATACAAAATGAAGAGAAATTTCATGAGAAAATTAGGTTCTAGGGCTACAGTGAAAAGAGGAGGAAGTTCAGCCATCGAAGAGACTCAGCAGAGCTCAGCCCCTAATAGACCTATTAGCTGAATGCAGCCTCACAAAAAATGACTGTCAAGGATATTTGAAGAAATAAAGTTCAGATAAAATGACTATCATTTGAAAGTCATAGTTGTTTGGTGGGGGATTACTATTCAGCAGAAAATAATTAGAACATACAGAAATGCAAAAAAATAAAGATGGCACTAGTTGTAAAGAACCCGCCTGCCAATGCAGGAGACTTAAGAGTCATGAATTCAATCCCCAGGTCAGGAAGATCGCTTGAGAAGAAAATGGCAACCCATTCTAGTATTCTTGCCTTGAGAATCCCATGGACAGAGGAGCCTGGGGGGTCTACAGTCCATAGGGTTGCCAAGAGTCAGACATGACTGAAGAGACTTGGCACAATTAATCTCTCACTCCTACCTCTACCCTTATCCTCATCTGCTTAGTACATGGTATATGAATTTAGACTTTTGAGGTTTGACTTAGGCAACTGGAGAATCTGGTGTTCATCTACTTTGAGAATAAAATAATGAGATCTATTAGTTGGAAAAAACAGGATCAGGAGTCTCACTGAATAAATTATGTATGTTACATATGGATCGTGTTTCTCAAATAAGATTCCCTCTAACAGGCCTCCTCCACATTTATGAATTAGTTACTATGTTAGCTTAAGAAAGGAAAAAACAGACAGGATATTATAAGTGTTTAGATTTCAAACTTCTTGTTTCTCTCTATATATATTCCTCTCTTCACCCTCAAGCTGTCCCCTCATTCCTTTCATGCTCTTTCTCTCTCTCTCTCTCTGAGTTTATCTTGAAAAGGATATTTTATATAATTTCCTAAAATTATGTCCGTCAGTTGTCTTAGTTTTAATTGGTTTACCTCAGGTCCACACAGGGACACTAATTCTCTGTGTGTGTGTGTGTCTGAGTGTAACATAAGACACAATGATTTGTGTATGGCAGTGATTTCATGATACACTCTTTGGCTATATACTGAATACAACATGTAGAGTGTATTTTTGTCTAAAAAATTCTCAGGCTAACTTCACCATTTTAATTTAAAAATGAATGGGTTTTGCTGAGACTATTGAGGGTTCTCACTAAATTAACTAGCATCAAAAACACTCGTTCTCATTATACTGACCTTAAAACTAACTTTTTATGACTAATGAATATTATTAATGTGATGCATATGATGAAACCTCACTATATTAAATATAAAATGTATCAAATTAGAAATCAAATAATGATTCAGTGTTTTAAAAAAATTGGTATATGAAAGTCACCTGTTTAGTATAAGAAACTAATTCATGAAAATGCATAGCACTAGGTCATACCTCTAATTTCTAATGAATAACATGTACCAGTGTAGAATTTCACTGAAACAAATTTCAAAGTTATTTATGGTACGCTAGTAAGTGAATTAGTAAGGATAATTAAAATATGACATGAATAAATGATATTTTCTTTCTGATTAGAAGTCTAGTGGTACTTGCTTAGTAATAAATCTGGTTGCAATAACATGTTGTTAGACCTCTACTTATGAATCTATTTACAGTCTATACATTTTTGGCTTCAGTGTTCTGTTTTCACTGCATCATGAAAGTTGACTTGAGTTTGTTGTCATTTCAATTGCTATCTTTTCTGTTTCAATATAAATTATCATTGCATTATCTTTATATAATACAATTACCTTGTGTGGTATTTTTGCTTATTCCTACTGTGTATAAAGATGCATACATTCAGGAATAGCATTTTTAAACTATATATTTATTAACTAGATATTTACTATACTATTAAAGTTGATATATATATATTATATATATATAAGATATATATATGTATATATAATCTCATTTCAATTCAGTTCAGTCGCTCAGTAGTGACCGTCTTTCTGTGACCCCATGAACCGCAGGACGCCAGGCCTCACTGTCCATCACCAAAGCACAGAGTTCACTCAGACACACGCCCATAGAGTCAGTGATGCCATCCAGCCATCTCGTCCTCTGTCGTCCCCTTCTCCTCTTGCCCTCAATCCCTTTCAGCATCAGAGATTTTCCAATGNCGCTCAGTAGTGACCGTCTTTCTGTGACCCCATGAACCGCAGGACGCCAGGCCTCACTGTCCATCACCAAAGCACAGAGTTCACTCAGACACACGCCCATAGAGTCAGTGATGCCATCCAGCCATCTCGTCCTCTGTCGTCCCCTTCTCCTCTTGCCCTCAATCCCTTTCAGCATCAGAGATTTTCCAATGAGTCAACTCTTCGCATGAGGTGGCCAAAGTACGGGAGTTTCAGCTTTACATTCCTTCCAAAGAAATCCCAGGGCTGATCCTCAGAATAGACTGGCTGGATCT
>SJYA01029465.1:0-11127 GCA_006410615.1 Neotragus moschatus | reverse complement strand
GAAATGGCAGCCCACTCCAGTACTCTTGCCTGGAGAATCCCATGGACAGAGGAGCCTGGTAGGCTACAGCTGATGGGGTCGCAAAGAGTCAGACTCTACTGAGCACATGTATACACAAGTTCAGGGAACAGACAATGCTTTCCGTACTGGGGATAGAGAAAAACAGACAGATGCAGGAGATAGAAGGTGAAATCGACAGGTCTCAGTAGAGAGGAAGTTCGGGTGAGGGATACGTCATGGCTGTCTGCTGGGTTTCAGGCTGCGGAGAGTGGATCGTTTCCCAGCTGCTGTTCCAGTTGGTCCCCAAGGGAGGCTGCTTTGGCAGTGCTACTCTCAGCCCCCGCTTCTGCACTCTCTCCCTTGGTGGCCCTTTAATTTTCAAGCTTAAGCTCCCATTTCGACAAGATGTTGCCCAAACCTAAAAAGCTGTTTACTCCAGAGAGCACAAGTTGGTGGCCCATTTGCCAGAGAGCCATGTTTTGTTTTATCCTTCAGTTAAAATTACTTTTAATTTAAAAATACAAATTATAAAACATTTAAAAATCAGACACTTTTACATAAAAATCCATGTTTATAACTCTCTAAAATTTGGAAACCCTATCAACACTAAATCCATATTCTCTGATGTCCACCATTGATTGCCACTAGTGACAGCTGATCCTGTGAGTCTAAGCACGTATTTTCCACTTTGCCATAGTCTCTGGCATCTGGGCACCTGGACAGCACACCCACTGAGCTCTTGTTCAGTCACTGCAGGCATTGGCCTTGAAACCTCAGATTTAGTCCAATCACCTCAGGATGTAGAGTGTGCCAAGGAGAGTAGGCGCCTTAACCAGCATCATACCACTAAAAACGAACTGAGTCAGTGCTCAGATCTCAGAGTCTTTCCACTCCCTGTACTGATTTATGCTAATGCTAAAAACTTCAGCCTCCTACCATTTGGCAGTTGGCACCATAGCAATTGTTAGACTGAGCTATCTGACCAGTTGAATCAGAGGCATTTTATGTTTACATATTTGAATTCCTTATTTTTAATAGAGATTTACATATATTTTAAATATGAAAAGTCCAACTATTACTATAGAAATGCTTGCTCATATCACTGTTGTTTGTTTGTTTTTCTCTCTAGAACTCTTAGAACGATCTNGAATTCCTTATTTTTAATAGAGATTTACATATATTTTAAATATGAAAAGTCCAACTATTACTATAGAAATGCTTGCTCATATCACTGTTGTTTGTTTGTTTTTCTCTCTAGAACTCTTAGAACGATCTCTAGCCCTTTTAAACAAAAGTCAAGAACTCACTGACTTCATAGAAAAAATCAAGAGTGATGGACCCAGTGTAAATGCTGAGATGATTCAGGGAGCTCAAAACAGCTGCCTGAAGATCGACAGTCTTCTTGAACTTCTCCAAGACAGGAGGCGGCAACTAGACAAGTACCTGAAACAACAGCGGCAGGAATTGAGTCAGGTTCTGCAGATGTGTCAGTGGGACCAACAGGAAAGTCAGGTAACCCGAAGGGGCGCTGATGTCATCCTGAACTTGGCTAACGAAATTGGCTTGTTATGTGGATGGTCTGTTTCCTGGAACAGTTTTTCAGTTTTCATGGTCAAATCCTTTGGTCTTTGATTCAAAGTACCATGTTGTTTGCCCAAGCACGTAATAGAAAAACAAAGATTTTATTTCTTCTCATTATAATCCTCATTTTTTCTAATGGGAGGATATCCACTAGCAGTTTTGAAAATGACTAGGTCCTATTGTTGGCTTCTCTTTCTTGCTTCCATCCAGGTCACTACTTTAGATACATTTTTCTGAAATTGGGAAATGTTCATTGTGGTTTTCTTGAATGTTGGAGATGCGTAATGGTGCTGAATTGTACTAGAATGTTGCTAATGCCAGGGAAAGTCTGTCAGCCTGAAATAGAGATACTGTTCTTAGAGGGATATTCTGATACCAATGAAGAAATAGAATCTTGGCCTATGGTTGGATGCTCAGTGGTTAGAGGCATTTGGGGTGGGAGATTGATGAGTTGCAGGCTTGTTAGAGATTATGGTCCCAGACTAAAGGCCCAGCCCTGGTCATTTGTCCCTGTGCTTGCTGTATGTTCCTTGTGTCCCAATCACTTGAGAGTAAGAGTGGATAGAACTCTGCAAAACCCCAGCCCAAATAGGTAGGATAGTTATTTCTATGTTTAGAACTGCCCCAGTCCCATGCTTTAACCCATACAGATTAAGTGGAAGGAACTTTTAGGGAGAAATGATGTGGAAGGAGGTATCCTGGTCTAGATGCATAAGAAAGGGGTCTCTTCATATACTTTATATTATCGCTCCGGTCTGAACTGGAGAGATTGACATAGAGCTGGTAATAAATATGAGTCCAGGAGAACTGATTCTTCTTTCAAGCTGGAAAAATGAGGATTTAAATGGCAATNTAGGGAGAAATGATGTGGAAGGAGGTATCCTGGTCTAGATGCATAAGAAAGGGGTCTCTTCATATACTTTATATTATCGCTCCGGTCTGAACTGGAGAGATTGACATAGAGCTGGTAATAAATATGAGTCCAGGAGAACTGATTCTTCTTTCAAGCTGGAAAAATGAGGATTTAAATGGCAATTAACCTTTCAAGTAATACTTATTGAGTACCCACTGTTTGCTGTAGTGCTGTGCTTAGTCGCTCTGTCATGTCTGACTCTTTGCGACCCCATGGACTGTAGTCTTGCCAGGCTACCTACTGTATACCAGATCCTACTATAAGTACTGGGGATACACAACATACAAGATAAAGTCTTTTTCCTCTAGGAATTATCCTTCAATGCATTTCCTTAGGAATTTTCCTTCTAATCCATTGCCTAATGCTTAACTGTCAGTAACCTCAGCACTATTGACAGTTGGTGCCAGGTAATTCCTTAGGGAGACTGTCCTGGGCACTCTAGTGTGTTGAGCAACATTCTACCTATCAGATGCCGGTAGAATATACTCTAATGGTAACAACCAAAAAGGTCTCCAGACATTACTAAATGTCCCCTGCGGGGGGGCGGAGGGGGGCAAAATTACCCCCAGATGAGAACCACGGTTCTAATGCTTTTTGTTGTTGTTGTTCAGTTGCTAAGTCACATCTGACTCTTTGTGACCCCATGGACTCTAGCCCTTCAGGCACCTCTCTCCATGAGATTTGCCATCTAGAATACTGAAGTGGGTTGCCATTTCCCCTTCCAGGGGTACGATAATAAACAAATGAACAACGGCAAGTGCTATAAGGAAGGTTAACTAGGGCAGTGAATTTTACCTTTTGTTGATCTACTTTTAATCGGACAAGGAGTCATAGAAGGCCTCTCTGAGGAGGTGTCACAGGACAGATACCCAAATGCAGACACCTCCAGACACATAGCCACCTTGCATTTTGTCACCCCCTCCTCTAAGTTGCTACATATGTCTCAGCCCCTCTCCACTTTCAGCCCTTTTGCCTTGGCCACCATTTGCTGTTCTGCTTCTGTTGTGCTTTGCCTGCTAAGCCACAGCCCTTCCCCAGTTTAGTTCTTCCCCGACCACACCTTTACATGCTCGTTACCCAGAATTCTTTTATCTAATGCAGGAGTCTTTAACTGAGAATTCTGGCACAGCAAGGGATTTCCTGGTGGCTCAGACAGTAAAGGGTTTGTCCACAATGCAGGAGACCCTGGTTCAATCTCTGGGTCAGGAAGATCTCCTGGAGAAGGAAATGGTAACCCACTCCAATATTCTTGCCTGGGAAATCCCAAGGGTGGAGAAGCCTGGTGGGCTACAGTCCGTGGGGTCGCACAGAGTTGGACACAACTCAGCAACTAACACTTTGACTTTCACTTTCTGGCACAGCAAAGGAGAATTAATGCTCAAGACAAGAAAACACATAAAGTTGTTTATCAGACAACCATCTCCAGAATTCATTGACCTCCCTATTCCATGGCTCTACCCCTCTCCTTCTCTTTGTCCTTCTTTCTCTCCTAATCCTGACCTGAAACCATGTTCCCAGAGATGCTGTTCACTTAAAAAGAAACTTCTATTTTCTTTCTATTGAACTCATAACGCCTATCCCTGACCTCTAGTGCTTCCAAGAATACATTAAAAGCTCCTCTAGCTTTATCATGTAGAGTAATTTATCCATTTTAAACTACAACCTCTCTTATCCAGAGACATTCTATCTGCAAAGAGGCTTTCAAAACACAGAATAGTTTCCCAAGAATGAAAAAGCAGCTACTGTATGTTTTATTTATTTTTAAGGCAGTAATTTTGCCTTTCTGCTTTGAGACTATGACAGTAATCATCCACTTATCCTCTGAAGTAAAAAATAAATAACCACATGAAGATTCAAAATGAACTATCTAATCATGTGCTTAAGGGAAATCTAGATACCATGCCAACCCCAGAAAGCAGAAAGATGTCTTGATAATAACTAAAGTAAGAGATTACAGAAGGTTTTTGATTTGGTGAGTTCCCTAACTTACATTGCTTCATATTTTGGGGGAAGTGTGTATTCTTTTTGAGGGAGTACTTTTGAATTTTATTCATTTTTTATTTTATTTTTATTTTTACTTTATTTTACTTTACATTACTATTGGTTTTGCTGTACATTGACATGAATCTACCACGGGTGTACATGAGTTCCCAATCCTGAACCCCCTCCCACCTCCCTCCCCATATCATCTCTCTGGANGCAGATAGTGACTGCAGCCATGAAATTAAAAGGCGCTTACTCCTTGGAAGAAAAGTTATGACCAACCTAGATAGCATATTAAAAAGCAGAAATATTACTTTGCCAACAAAGGTCCGTCTTGTCAAGGCTATGATTTTTCCAGTGGTCATGTATGGATGTGAGAGTTGGACTGTGAAGAAAGCTGAGCACCAAAGAATTGATGCTTTTGAACTGTGGTGTTGGAGAATAATCTTGAGGGTCCCTTGGACTGCAAGGAGTTCCAACCAGTCCATCCTAAAAGAGATCAGCCCTGAGTGTTCATTGGAAGGACTGATGCTGAAGTTGAAACTCCAATACTTTGGCCTCTTGATGTGAAAAGCTGACTCATTTGAAAAGACCCTGATGCTGGGAAAGATTGAGGGCAGGAGGAGAAGGGGACGACGGAGAACGAGATGGTTGGATGGCATCACCGATTCGATGGACATGAGTCTGAGTAAACTCCGGGAGTTGGTGATGGACAGGGAGGCCTGGCATGCTGTGATTTATGGGGTCACAAAGAGTCAGACACGACTGAGTGACTGAACTGAATATTATTTATACTGAAAACTAATTGGAGAAGTCATTTATCAAAGACAGATTTTGAATATATCAAAAATGTATGTAAATACATAATATGTATCAGATACAAAACCATATACACATGCTTACTTTAAAAACAGTTTTAATGAAAATAAAATCAGTGGTGCCACTTATAATTGTTAATTGTTTAGTTTCTTGTTTGTTTTTTCATAATTTAGTTATCTAGTTGTTTTTATTTTCCTTGATATCATTCACTAGAGTCAAATTTTACTACTCTATAATTTCCCTTCTTAAAAACAATGCTAGAGGTANAGTTTTAATGAAAATAAAATCAGTGGTGCCACTTATAATTGTTAATTGTTTAGTTTCTTGTTTGTTTTTTCATAATTTAGTTATCTAGTTGTTTTTATTTTCCTTGATATCATTCACTAGAGTCAAATTTTACTACTCTATAATTTCCCTTCTTAAAAACAATGCTAGAGGTAGGTCCTAAGATGGCAGAGGAGTAGGACGGGGAGACCACTTTCTCCCTCACAAATTCATCAAAAGAACATTTCAATGCTGAGTAAATTCCACAAAATAACTTCTGAATGCTGGCTAAGGACATCAGGCACCCAGAAAAGCAGATCATTGTCTTCAAAAACAAGTAGGAAAAAATACAAAAGACGAAAAAGGAGACAAAGGAGGTAGGGAGGGTGCTCCGTCCTGGAAAGGGAATCTTAAGAGAGGTTTCCAAACACCAGGAAACACTCTCACTGCCAAGTCTGCGAAGAGCCTTGGAAGCACAGAGGGCAACATAACAGGAAGGAAAAATAAATAAATAATCAAAACCAACAGATTACGAGCCCAACAGTAACTCCCCCAGCGGAGAAGCAGCACAGATGCCTACATCCACCACTAGCAAGTGGGGGCTGGGCAGGGAGGCACGGGAGGCGCGGGCTGCAGTGCTTTGTAAGATTCAGGCTGGAATGCCCTGCACATAACCAGAGTGAACTAACTTGGGCTAGCAAACCAGACTGTGGGATAGCTACCATGCAAAAAGCTCGAACACAAAACACGCCAAGACTGTGCACAGAACAAAGGACGGAACAGAACTAGCCGGCTGCAGACCATCCCCTTCCAATGACAGGCAGCCAGAGCCATAAGGGCTGGAAGGGGGCAATCACAGCCCAAGAGAGATATTACCTACCAAAATGCAAGCAGGCTTCTTTGCTAACTAAGACTTCTAGGGGATCTGGACAGTCATCAGCCACCAGAGCAGGGACACCAGCCATACACCCAGAAAACTGAGCAGCAGAGACAGAAAGGTGATAAGTCGCAGTGACTGTGCTTGCCAAACACCTGAGCTACTCACACCTGGGAAGGGCACAAAACGCAGGCCCAACTGAATCTGCGCCTCTGAGGGCTACCTGAGCGCCAAGCCTGAGTGGCTTAGACCGGGGAGGTGCATACAGCCTAGGGCAGGCCTCAGTCCCCGGCGGAGCAACGTAGAGCCTGAGCAGTGTGCACCGCTTGCATGGGTAGGCCCAGCGGGGCTGAGACACTGCAAGCACATGCCAGAGTTACTTGTTTGCAGCATCCCTCTCTCCCCACAGTGCGACTGAACAAGTGAGCCTAAAAAAAAAAGTGTCCACCACCGCCCACCCCCCCGCGAAAGGCCGGAAATCAGACACTGAAGAGACCAGCAAACAGAAGAAGTTAAAAAGAGAAAACCGCCTTGGAAGTGACCCCATACTGCCCACACCACCAGAGAAAGGGCCAGATATATCTTTATTATTTTTACATTCTTTTTTGTTGTTGTTGTTGATATTGTTGTGTGATTGTTTTTTCTTTTATTTTTCCTCTTCTTTTTTTAACCTTTTAAAATTTTTAAGTCACCTATTTCTCCTTTAATTTTTATAACCTACTATTACTTTTCAAAAAAAAAAAAAGACCCTATTTTTAAAGCAAACACCATATATACTCTTTTTGTGGTAGTTGTTGCTTTTTAATAATTCTTGTGGCTTTTTTTTCTCTTTCTTCTCTTTATTCTTCTTCTTTTCTTTAATATTGTATTTCTGTAAATCCAACCTCTACTCTAGATTTTTAATCTTTGCTTTTTGGCATTAGTTGTCAATTTTGTACATTTAAAAACCCAATCTTCAGTACCGAATTTTACCTGAGAGCGAGATTACTGGCTTGACCACTCTCTTCTCCTTTGGACTCTCCTTTTTCTCTACCAGGTGGCCTCTGTCTCTTCCCTCCCCCTTCTCTTCTCTACCCAACTCTGTGAATCTCTGCGTGTTCCAGACGGTGGAGAACACTTAGGGAACTGATTACTGGCTGGTTCTGTCTCTCTTCTTTTCATTTCCCTCTTTTATCCTCCTGGCCACCTCTGTCTACTTCCTCCCTCTCCTCTTCCCTGTATAACTCTGTGAACACCTCTGAGTGGTCCAGACTGAGGAATGCACATAAGGAAGTGACTACTGACTAGCTTGTTCTCTCCTCTTTATCCCACCTCATCTCATTCCAGTCACCTCTAACTACCCCCTCCCCCTTCTCTTCTCCATGTAACTCAGTGAATCTCCTTGGGTGTCCCTCAATGTGGAGAAACTTTTCATCTTTAACTTAGATGTTTTATCATCCATGCTGTATAGATGGAGAAGTCTTGAGGCTACTGTAAAAATAAAACTGAAAACCAGAAGCAGGAGGCTTAAGTCCAAATCCTGAGAACATCAGAGAACTCCTGGATCCAGGGAACATTAATCAATAGGAGCTCATCAAATGCCTCCATACCTACACTGAAACCAAGCACCATCCAAGGGCCAACAAGTTCCAGAGCAAGACATACCACGCAAATTCTCCAGCAACACAGGAACACAGCCCCGAGCTTCAATATACAGGAAGCTCAAAGTTACTCCAAAACCATTGGAGTAACCCATTATTGGTCACTTCATTGCTCTCCAGAGAGAAGAAATCCAGCTCCACTCACAAGAACTCCAACACAAGCCTCCCGAACCAAGAAACCTTGACAAGCCACTGATACAACCCCATCTACAGTGAGGAAATTCCATAATAAAGAGAACTCCACAAATTCCCAGAATATAGACAGGCCACACCAAACGCAGCAATATAACGAAGATGAAGAGACAGAGGAATACCCAGCAGGTAAAGGAACAGGAGAAATGCCCACCNACCTACACTGAAACCAAGCACCACCCAAGGGCCAACAAGTTCCAGAGCAAGACATACCACGCAAATTCTCTAGCAACACAGGAACACACCCCTGAGCTTCAATATTCAGGCAGTCAAAGTTACTCCAAAACCATTGACATCTCATAATCCATTACTGGTCACTCCATTGCACCCCAGAGAGAAGAAATCCAGCTCCACCCACCATAACTCCAACACAAGCCTCCCTAACCAAGAAACCTTGACAAGCCACTGATACAACCCGCCTACAGTGAGGAAACTCCATAATAAAGAGAACTTCACAAATTCCCAGAAAATAGAAAGGCCACACCAAACGGGAATATTTTTTAAAATAGAATTTATTTATTAGAGAAGTTTTAGATTCATAGCAAAACTGAACAGAAAGTACGTAATATCCTTTGTTGCCACACATGCACAGCCTCTCCCACTATCAACATCCCCCAACACAGTGGTACATTNGAAAATAGAAAGGCCACACCAAACGGGAATATTTTTTAAAATAGAATTTATTTATTAGAGAAGTTTTAGATTCATAGCAAAACTGAACAGAAAGTACGTAATATCCTTTGTTGCCACACATGCACAGCCTCTCCCACTATCAACATCCCCCAACACAGTGGTACATTTGTTGTAATTGATGAACTTACACTAACACATTATTGCCATCTCTTTCATCTGCCTTTCTGAGGCTGTTGATATTTCTCCTGGCAATCTTGATTCCAACTGGTTTTTCATCCTGGCTGCATTTCCCATCATGTACTCTGAGTGTAAGTTAACTAAGCAGGGTGACATTGTACAGACTTGTTGTTCTCCTTTCCCAATTTTGAACCAATCCATTGTTCCATGTTCGGTTATAACTGTTGCTTCTTGACCTGCATACAGGTTTCTCGGGAGACAGGTAAGGTGGTCTGGTATTCCCATCTCTTTCAGAATTTTCCACAGTTTGTTGTGATCCACANTACAGTGAGGAAACTCCATAATAAAGAGAACTTCACAAATTCCCAGAAAATAGAAAGGCCACACCAAACAGGAGTACTTTTAAAAATAGAATTTATTTATTAGAGAAGTTTTAGATTCATAGCAAAACTGAACAGAAAGTACGTGATATCCTTTGTTGCCACACATGCACAGCCTCTCCCACTATCAACATCTCCCAACACAGTGGTACATTTGTTGTAATTGATGAACTTACACTAACACATTATTCCCATCTCTTTCATCTGCCTATCTGAGGCTGTTGATATTTCTCCTGGCAATCTTGATTCCAACTGGTTTTTCATCCTGGTTGCATTTCCCATCATGTACTCTGAGTGTAAGTTAACTAAGCAGCGTGACATTGTACAGACTTCTTGTTCTCCTTTCCCAATTTTGAACCAATCCGTTGTTCCATGTTCAGTTATAACTGTTGCTTCTTGACCTGCATACAGGTTTCTTGGGAGACAGGTAAGGTGGTCTGGTATTCCCATCTCTTTCAGAATTTTCCACAGTTTGTTGTGATCCACANACATTGTACAGACTTGTTGTTCTCCTTTCCCAATTTTGAACCAATCCATTGTTCCATGTTCGGTTATAACTGTTGCTTCTTGACCTGCATACAGGTTTCTCGGGAGACAGGTAAGGTGGTCTGGTATTCCCATCTCTTTCAGAATTTTCCACAGTTTGTTGTGATCCACACAGTCAAAGGCTTTAGCGTAGCTAGTGAAACAGAAGTAGATGTTTTTCTGAAATTCCCTTGGTTTTCCTATGATCCAAAGAACGTTGGCAGTTTGATCTCTGGTTCCTCTACTTTTTCTAAACCCCACTTGTGCATCTGGAAGGTCTCAGTGCGCATACTGCTGAAGCCTGCCTTGAAGGATTTTGAGCATATCCCTACTAGCACGTGAAATGAGCACAGTTGTATG
This sequence comes from Neotragus moschatus, assembly GCA_006410615.1. Classification (NCBI taxonomy): domain Eukaryota; kingdom Metazoa; phylum Chordata; class Mammalia; order Artiodactyla; family Bovidae; genus Neotragus; species Neotragus moschatus. The sequence continues at coordinate 783 of SJYA01029465.1, read as the reverse complement.
GTAGTTTGTACATTCTTTGGCACTTCCCTTCTTAGGAATGGAATGAAAATTGACCTTTTCCAGTCCTGTGACCACTGCTGAATTTTCCAAATTCGCTGACATATTGATTGCAGCACTCTAAATTCATGATCTTTTAGGATTTGAAATAGCTTAGCTGGAATTCCATTATCTCCACTAGCCTTATTTATAGTAATGCTTCCTAAAGCCCACTTGACTTCTGACTCCAGGATGTCAGGCTCTAGGTGAATGATGACCACACCATCATGGCTATCTGGGTCATTAAGACCTTGTTTTGTGTAGTTCTTCCGTGTATTCTTGCCACCTCTTTTTAATCTCTTCTGCTTCTGTTAGATCCTTACCGTTTCTGTCCTTTATCCTGCCCATCCTTCCATGAAATGTTCCCCTGATTCTCCAATTTTCTTGAAGATCTCTAGTGTTTCCCATTCTATTTATTTCCTCTATTTTTTTGCATTCTTTATTTAAGAACACCTTTTTATCTCTCCTTTCTATTCTCTGGAACTCTACATTCAGTTTGTATCTTCCCTTTCTCCTTTGCTTTTGCTTCTCTTCTTTCCTCAGCTTTGTGTAACGCCTCCTCAGACAACCACTTTGCCTTCATGCAGTTCTTTTTCTTTGGGATGGTTTTGATCATAGTGTTCATAGCAGCACTATTTACAACAGCCAAGACATGGAAACAACCTAAATGTCCATCAAAAGATGAATGGATAAAGATGTGGTATGTATAAACAATAGAATATTACTCAGCCATGGAAAGAATGAAAT
>SJYA01029453.1:0-10090 GCA_006410615.1 Neotragus moschatus | reverse complement strand
CAGAAAAAGGGCTGTAAAATGTTAATTGGCCCTCTGGCCAGAAGATGATGTAAATCAACTAAGACTTGTGTATACAACTAGGTATGCAGAGACAAAGCCCGGTCTCAGTAAGAGTCAGGGCTTGCTGATGCTGCATAATTTTATATTATCCATTGGTCTCTATGTACTAAAAAAGGTATAAAGGCCTTGATAGACAATAGAGGATGGGCCAGTCATTGGAAAGACTGGTTTCCCCCGTGTCTTCTTGACTCATTTTCAGGCTGAATTCTCATCTGGAGTGAGGAGGCTCACCACANAGGGCTTGCTGATGCTGCATAATTTTATATTATCCATTGGTCTCTATGTACTAAAAAAGGTATAAAGGCCTTGATAGACAATAGAGGATGGGCCAGTCATTGGAAAGACTGGTTTCCCCCGTGTCTTCTTGACTCATTTTCAGGCTGAATTCTCATCTGGAGTGAGGAGGCTCACCACATCTACTTACTTGCCCTGGCTTCTAAGATCTGTGAGAGAGGGAGCCCAAGGTGGGGCACCCTCCGATATTCAAACAGATGCCGGTGGCCTAACTTAGATGGTGCAGTCTTCTTGTCCTGAAGCTTTATTGGCTTTCCCCGTAAACCAAATTATTCAGCCTTTTTTCTCCACTAAATTTCCTACTATACTATTATTTCCTAATCTTATATTTCTAAATAAATAAGTTTTTCCTTGCCTATCCGTCTCCCCTTTGAATCACCTTGGATCCACTGGGGCAGGACCCTGGCACTCCCGAAATCAATACCAAACAGATTGTAGGTCTCAGGTAAGAGTGAAGATAATAAACTGTCTCAAAAATAATGTAGAAGGGTCTTTTCAGGACAAAAAGGCACTAGCAATGAAGGTAAAGATTCAGAAGTTATGCCCAAACTAAGAATGTCTGTCCTCAGAATTACCATTAAAAAATGGAAAAGACAGGACACAGATGTGAAGGGGATATTTGGAAAGCATGAACAGTTCTGACAAATCAGTAAGAACAAAAACAGATCAACTAATGGCAAAAAATGGGTAAAAGACTTGAACAAATATTTCACATTGGAGATATTCCAAATTTCCAAAGTGTATGAAAAAGTGCTTCATCAAATGTTGGGGAAATGCAGCTGAAAACTGTGATGTGGTATCACATTCCCCAGAAGAGCTAAAATTGAAAAGACTAGTAATACCAAGTATTGGCAAGATGGGGAGCAAGTGAAACTAATATACTTCTGATGAGAATTAAATGCATGCCACCATTTTGGAAATCTCTTTGGCTGTATCCACTATAGCTAAACATTTATAAATCCATGATCAAGAAATCCCACTCTTGGTATATACTAGTGGATATTCCTATATTCACCAAAAGATATGTACAAGAATGTTCACCACAAAATTTTTTGTAATAGCCCCAAGCAGAAAACAACCCAAATGTTCAACTGTTCAGTGAGTCAAAGTCATTAAGTCATGTCTGACTCTTTGCGACCCCATGAACTATACAGTGTATGGAATTGTCCAGGCCAGAATACTGGGGTGGGTAGCCATTCCCTTCTCCAGGGGATCTTCTCAACTCAGGGATCGAACCCAGGTCTCCTGCATTGCAGGTAGTTTCTTTAACAGCTGAGCCACAGGGAAGCACATTCAACTGTTGAATGGGTAAATAAATTGTGACATATTCATACGGTGGAATATTATAAGCAGAGAAAATGAATTATTTATTAAAAATGTGGGCCCTCCAAACTGTAATTTTACCTTAAAAAATTGATATGACTTTATTGTTTTTTGAATCCTTGAACACACTGTGCAAATTATTCATGTTGTTCTTCTCAATCTTAATAATAAATATGCAGTGGTTAATTATTTATAGGGTAGTTTTTTGTTTTTCACTTTTGTTTTTAAAAAGGGTAATGGATTGCAGGCATGTATTAAATTTTTCAAGTACTTTTTCTTATGTTATGCCTTGATATTAAAAATGTTATATTCATGATGGATGTTTTAGTGTTGTGTTGTAATTATCTAGGTGAAATTGATCTAGGTGAAAAAGCAGACCTGCTGTTTGAATAACTGAAACTAAGTAAAATATTTGATATCATAAGAATCTCTAGGTTCATTTTACATTTTCTTATGTTGATATTAACACATTGTATTTAGGTGACACTTAATCATAAGAAATACCAGGTGAAAAATTCCAAACTAAAAGTTTGAAGCAAAAGAGAAGCAAAAAGATAAGGTATCTTAGTATTGGCATACAGAGAAGTGCTTAGGAGAATGCGTCTTTGAAGTTAAAAACTGAATTTCAAGATCAAGTCAAATCGTTTTTTTCCAACAACTTTGTTGTTATTGAGGAAAATTTGTAACACATTTGCATGTCATTTGTTTCCTCATATATAAAATCCAGGCAGTAAGATTACATGTAAAGTGTTTAGCTCAAAGTCTGGCACATAGTAACTTCTAGCTATATGACCTATTGGTTTAATAATAATAATATTTTTTACCTTAAACAGTAAAATAAGTTAAGCAACTTGGAAGAAACAACCAAATTTGTTTCTGTAGATTATTGAATATTTCATATTTATGTACCCTAATTTATAATTTATATGTCCATTAAACATATAAAATTATTGAAACATGCTGATTGTACATATTGCCGAAAATATCAATACAAAAATGGAGATGTCACGTGGATGTTTCAGCTTTTGTATGATGCTATAATAAAATTTAGATTTAACTACTTTTGTATTATATTCTTAACTTATGTCCTTTTTGCTAAATCAAGCTGTTCCTTAAATGACTGTTTTATTTTCTTTAATGGAAATTTTGTTTTTATTTGAAAATAAGATTGCTCATTTTTGGTCTTAAAATTTGTAAGGCAGCTTTCTACAGATGGTAAAATATTTATTTTCTCTAAATTAATGGAGTTGATATATGAAAAAAAAAGTCCCACATACTTGGATAAAAACTTATTGGAATCTTCATTTATCTTATGTGCTTTATGGATTTGGTAATTGTTTAAACTATAAAGTTGGTTCAGTTCATTGTGTACTTTATATTTTCCTTCCTTGTTGAGCTACATAGAAATCATTCTATTTTTCACTGTTAATAGGCATTTAATTAAATAGTTCTTATTAACATTCATAAGTGTCATGAAATCTCTCTGCATCACTTATGCATAGTTGCAACTTTTGCACTTTATCAGTCTTTTAACTCTGGATCATTTGTCTTGTCTTTTATGTTTAGCTGAAATTTCACCCCCCAGCACATGCTGTTGCTATGCCTTTCTTTGGCTATTTGAATACTGAGTCTGTTATATTATTGCTAACTAATTCCTGCTTCTTGAGACATTTTCTGCTTTATAATACAGATCTTTAAAGACTATTTATTACTAATAACTAGTAACTGTGACTCTTGATTACAAGTTTTCTTTCTTCTAGAAAAATCCCACAGCATTTTATCTTTGTGCCAATGCAAGTGTGTGTATGTGTGTGTGTGTGTGTGTGTGTGTGTGTGTGTGTGTGTTAAAACTGAGATGTGAAAATAATGATGGGATAATGCAGTGTCTTTGTTAATCATTGAAAAATATGACATGTCCTATTTTCCTGGTAAACATGAAAGGTAAATCATTTCACATTTCCTTATTTTTCATGAAAGGAATAAATATAAGAATTTGTTCTTTTAAAGGTAGAAAAGTGAGTAATAATTACATTATACTTGCCATAATTAGATTGCTTTCCTGTGACTCAGGATGTAAAGAAATATATTCATTATTCTAATAGGTTTCATGCTTCAAATAAGGGCTTGAACTTTAGATAACAGCTGAATATCTTGAAAGTATATAGTAAAAATCAAGACTTTCCATTCAGTAAAGTGTTCTTTCTTAAATGACAATGTATTCTTGAGTTCAAAGGTTAGGAGTAGGCTTAGAAGAGATTTTTCTGAAGATGAGGTAAATTATTGAAGAAGCCAAAATGCTCTGTTACAAGCAATCCGTTGAATCTATTGCATTTCACTGGGCCTTCAAAATAATCCTGCCTATATACTTAGGTTGATATTTTTATATCACTTTATAACATTTAAAAATATTTAGTATGTATGTGTATATTATGCACATTTCCTTCTTGAAGCTTGTTTACTAAGGAATGGAGGTTCTTAGTTATAACAAATATTCCTGCCTAGATAGTGTGAGCTTTTGACTCAGTTAATGAATTTTCTAAGGAAAAAATTGCAAATAAACTTAAATGAATGAGGAGTTTGACGCACACCTCAAGTTTCACTGATTACCAATCATATCTGCTAAAGAAGGGAAATTGATTCTGGAAACTTAACCTTTAAGGTGAGAGTATTGAGATTTTAAAATTCTGATGGATTGAGCAGGAGAAGGCAGTTTTTGTTAACATATTGCTTTGTGATTTGTTCTGTTTTACACTTTGGATATAATTATATTCACTTATTTTTTAAAGAGTCACATAATGGTTATGAGACTAACATACATTCATTAATAAATATGTTTTAAATAATATTTTGATGCAGTTTCAGAATTATTTGGCAGCATATACCATTTGTTATATTGTGAATTTTTATATAAGAGTGGAAAGATTTGGCTAAGAGAAATTTTATTATATCGGAGATGTATAGTTAGATGCTGTATTTCTAAATGGGTCTTTTTTATTAAATAGATTCTTTTAGTTAGAGGAGAATAATGGTTCCTGAATCAAAGGTTTGTAGGTTCAAGAATGTGATAAATGTTCATGTTTGCTTTTGAATATATTAGGTTATTTTTATTTCATGTACCTGGTACATATTCAGCCCAATGCCTTTTGAAGTTCTGATAACTAAATTAATTGAAAATTTTTTTTTGTTTGTTTGAGATTAAATGCTATAAATTAAAAGTTTGAATACTGTTACCTGTCCTTCAGAATTGGAGATAGGTTTTGGTGCAGGGACTACATTTCAGTTTATTTAAGTGCCATTAATTAAAACCTTGCTAGCTATTTATTTGTTTGCTTATTATTTATCTTGGCTTTTTTTTCCCACAGAAGGTTGATGTGGAAAAATGGGTATGTGTTTTCTAAGAGATTGTAATCTGAATGGCTGCATGTCTGCTGTTGCCTCTAATCTGTTTGTTTGGCTTCCTGGTGTGGCTGGTACTATTAGTATTTAAAGTAACTGCTATGTTGTAATTAATACATATTTTACCAGTCTTCAGTTGGAACTTTCTACATTTGTATTTTTGTTTCTTTGAAAACTGTATCTGTTCAAATATTCTCTATTACTAGAACATTCATTTCAGTTCAGTTACTCAGTCGTATTTGACTCTTTTTGACCCCATGGACTGCAGCACCCCAGGCTTCCCTGTCCATCACCTGTACCTGAGCTTGCTCAAACTCATGTCCATCGAGTTGGTGATGCGATCCAACCATCTCATCCTCTGTCATCCCCTTCTGCTCCTGCCATTAATCTTTCCGAGCATCCGGGTCTTTTCCAGTGAGTCTGTTCTTCGCATCAGGTGGCTAAAGTATTGGAGTTTCAGCCTCAGCATCAGTCCTTCCAGTGAATATTCAGGACTGATCTCCCTTAGGATGGACTGGTTGGATCTCCTTGCAGCTCAGGGACTCTCAAGAGTCTTCTCTAACACCATAGTTCAGAAGCATCAACTCTTCAGTGCTCAGCCCTCTTCATAGTCCAGGTTTTACAACCATACACGACTACTGGAAAAACCATAACTTTGACTAGATGGACTTTTGTCGGCAAAGTAATGTTTCTGCTTTTTAATATGCTGTCTAGTTTGAACATAGCTTTCCTTCCAAGGAACTTTTGCTGTCTAGTTTGAACATAGCTTTTCTTCCAAAGTGTCTTTGAATTTCATGACTGCAGTCACCATCTACAGTGATGTTGGAGCCCAAGAAAATAAAGTCTGTCACTGTTTCCCCATCTGTTTGCCATGNACTTATGTCCTTTTTGCTAAATCAAGCTGTTCCTTAAATGACTGTTTTATTTTCTTTAATGGAAATTTTGTTTTTATTTGAAAATAAGATTGCTCATTTTTGGTCTTAAAATTTGTAAGGCAGCTTTCTACAGATGGTAAAATATTTATTTTCTCTAAATTAATGGAGTTGATATATGAAAAAAAAAGTCCCACATACTTGGATAAAAACTTATTGGAATCTTCATTTATCTTATGTGCTTTATGGATTTGGTAATTGTTTAAACTATAAAGTTGGTTCAGTTCATTGTGTACTTTATATTTTCCTTCCTTGTTGAGCTACATAGAAATCATTCTATTTTTCACTGTTAATAGGCATTTAATTAAATAGTTCTTATTAACATTCATAAGTGTCATGAAATCTCTCTGCATCACTTATGCATAGTTGCAATTTTTGCACTTTATCAGTCTTTTAACTCTGGATCATTTGTCTTGTCTTTTATGTTTAGCTGAAATTTCACCCCCCAGCACATGCTGTTGCTATGCCTTTCTTTGGCTATTTGAATACTGAGTCTGTTATATTATTGCTAACTAATTCCTGCTTCTTGAGACATTTTCTGCTTTATAATACAGATCTTTAAAGACTATTTATTACTAATAACTAGTAACTGTGACTCTTGATTACAAGTTTTCTTTCTTCTAGAAAAATCCCACAGCATTTTATCTTTGTGCCAATGCAAGTGTGTGTATGTGTGTGTGTGTGTGTGTGTGTGTGTGTGTGTGTGTGTTAAAACTGAGATGTGAAAATAATGATGGGATAATGCAGTGTCTTTGTTAATCATTGAAAAATATGACATGTCCTATTTTCCTGGTAAACATGAAAGGTAAATCATTTCACATTTCCTTATTTTTCATGAAAGGAATAAATATAAGAATTTGTTCTTTTAAAGGTAGAAAAGTGAGTAATAATTACATTATACTTGCCATGATTAGATTGCTTTCCTGTGACTCAGGATGTAAAGAAATATATTCATTATTCTAATAGGTTTCATGCTTCAAATAAGGGCTTGAACTTTAGATAACAGCTGAATATCTTGAAAGTATATAGTAAAAACCAAGACTTTCCATTCAGTAAAGTGTTCTTTCTTAAATGACAATGTATTCTTGAGTTCAAAGGTTAGGAGTAGGCTTAGAAGAGATTTTTCTGAAGATGAGGTAAATTATTGAAGAAGCCAAAATGCTCTGTTACAAGCAATCCGTTGAATCTATTGCATTTCACTGGGCCTTCAAAATAATCCTGCCTATATACTTAGGCTGATATTTTTATATCACTTTATAACATTTAAAAATATTTAGTATGTATGTGTATATTATGCACATTTCCTTCTTGAAGCTTGTTTACTAAGGAATGGAGGTTCTTAGTTATAACAAATATTCCTGCCTAGATAGTGTGAGCTTTTGACTCAGTTAATGAATTTTCTAAGGAAAAAATTGCAAATAAACTTAAATGAATGAGGAGTTTGACGCACACCTCAAGTTTCACTGATTACCAATCATATCTGCTAAAGAAGGGAAGTTGATTCTGGAAACTTAACCTTTAAGGTGAGAGTATTGAGATTTTAAAATTCTGATGGATTGAGCAGGAGAAGGCAGTTTTTGTTAACATATTGCTTTGTGATTTGTTCTATTTTACACTTTGGATATAATTATATTCACTTATTTTTTAAAGAGTCACATAATGGTTATGAGACTAACATACATTCATTAATAAATATGTTTTAAATAATATTTTGATGCAGTTTCAGAATTATTTGGCAGCATATACCATTTGTTATATTGTGAATTTTTATATAAGAGTGGAAAGATTTGGCTAAGAGAAATTTTATTATATCGGAGATGTATAGTTAGATGCTGTATTTCTAAATGGGTCTTTTTTATTAAATAGATTCTTTTAGTTAGAGGAGAATAATGGTTCCTGAATCAAAGCTTTGTAGGTTCAAGAATGTGATAAATGTTCATGTTTGCTTTTGAATATATTAGGTTATTTTTATTTCATGTACCTGGTACATATTCAGCCCAATGCCTTTTGAAGTTCTGATAACTAAATTAATNAAATAGATTCTTTTAGTTAGAGGAGAATAATGGTTCCTGAATCAAAGCTTTGTAGGTTCAAGAATGTGATAAATGTTCATGTTTGCTTTTGAATATATTAGGTTATTTTTATTTCATGTACCTGGTACATATTCAGCCCAATGCCTTTTGAAGTTCTGATAACTAAATTAATCGAAAAATTTTGTTTGTTTGTTTGAGATTAAATGCTATAAATTAAAAGTTTGAATACTGTTACCTGTCCTTCAGATTTGGAGATAGGTTTTGTTGCAGGGACTACATTTCAGTTTATTTAAGTGACATTAATTAAAACCTTGCTAGCTATTTATTTGTTTGCTTATTATTTATCTTGGCTNTTAATCGAAAAATTTTGTTTGTTTGTTTGAGATTAAATGCTATAAATTAAAAGTTTGAATACTGTTACCTGTCCTTCAGATTTGGAGATAGGTTTTGTTGCAGGGACTACATTTCAGTTTATTTAAGTGACATTAATTAAAACCTTGCTAGCTATTTATTTGTTTGCTTATTATTTATCTTGGCTTTTTTTTTCCCACAGAAGGTTGATGTGGAAAAATGGGTATGTGTTTTCTAAGAGATTGTGATCTGAATGGCTGCATGTCTGCTGTTGCCTCTAATCTGTTTGTTTGGCTTCCTGGTGTGGCTGGTACTATTAGTATTTAAAGTAACTGCTCTGTTGTAATTAATACATATTTTGCCAGTCTTCAGTTGGAACTTTCTACATTTGTATTTTTGTTTCTTTGAAAATTGGATCTATTCAAATATTCTCTATTACTAGAACATTCATTTCAGTTCAGTTACTCAGTCGTGTTTGACTCTTTTTGACCCCATGGATTGCAGCACCCCAGGCTTCCCTGTCCATCACCTGTACCTGAGCTTGCTCAAACTCATGTCCATCGAGTTGGTGATGCCATCCAACCATCTCATCCTCTGTCATCCCCTTCTGCTCCTGCCATTAATCTTTCCGAGCATCTGGGTCTTTTCCAGTAAGTCTGTTCTTCGCATCAGGTGGCTAAAGTATTGGAGTTTCAGCTTCAGCATCAGTCCTTCCAGTGAATATTCAGGACTGATCTCCTTTAGGATGGACTGGTTGGATCTCCTTGCAGTTCAGGGACTCTCAAGAGTCTTCTCCAACACCACAGTTCAGAAGCATCAACTCTTCAGTGCTCAGCCCTCTTCATAGTCCAGGTTTTACAACCATGCACGACTACTGGAAAAACCATAACTTTGACTAGGTGGACTTTTGTCGGCAAAGTAATGTTTCTGCTTTTTAATATGCTGTCTAGTTTGAACATAGCTTTTCTTCCAAAGTGTCTTTGAATTTCATGACTGCAGGCACCATCTACAGTGATGTTGGAGCCCAAGAAAATAAAGTCTGTCACTGTTTCCCCATCTGTTTGCCATGAAGTGATGGGACCAGATGCCATGATCTTAGTTTTCTGAGTGTTGAGTTTTAAGCCAACTTTTTCACTCTCCTGTTTCACTTTCATCAAGAGGCTCTTTAGTTCTTTGCTTTNACAGTGATGTTGGAGCCCAAGAAAATAAAGTCTGTCACTGTTTCCCCATCTGTTTGCCATGAAGTGATGGGACCAGATGCCATGATCTTAGTTTTCTGAGTGTTGAGTTTTAAGCCAACTTTTTCACTCTCCTGTTTCACTTTCATCAAGAGGCTCTTTAGTTCTTTGCTTTCTGCCATAAGGGTGGTGTCATCTGCATATCTGAGGTTATTGAAATTTCTCCCGGCAATCTTGATTCCAGCTTGTGCTTCATCCAGCCCAGCATTTCTCATGATGTACTCTGCATTTAAGTTAAATAAGCAAGGTGACAATATGCAGTCTTGACGTACTCCTTTTCCTATTTGGAACCAGTCTGTTGTTCCACGTCCAGTTCTAACTGTTGTTTCTTGTCCTGCATACAGATTTCTCAGGAGGCAGGTCAGGTGGTCTGGTATTCCCATCTCTTGAAGACTTTTCTACAGTTTATAGTGGTTGACACAGTCAAAGGCTTTGGCATAGTCAGTAAAGCAGAAATAGATGT
>SJYA01029395.1:0-13466 GCA_006410615.1 Neotragus moschatus | reverse complement strand
GACTCGATGAACATGAGTTTGAGTAAACTCCAGGAGTTGGTGATAGACAGGGAGGCCTGGTGTGCTGCAATTCATGGGGTTGCAAAGTCGGACACAACAGAGCAACTGAACTGAACTGAACTGAACCGAGGCCTTTAAACTAGTCATTTAATCCTTCCAATTTGTTATTTGGAAAAGCCTAAATATATGCCTATATCAGTTGTTCAGAGCATCATTTTTGTGAAAAGAAAATAAACAAGATAATTGAAAAGACCAACAATGGAAAAAATATTTAGATTAATTATGGTTAATCCATTTGATGGTGTTCTCACTAGTCACTTACTAAAAGTCAGATTTTTCAAAGACTGATGACATATGAGCTTGTCCAAAATAATAAGTGAAAAGAAAAAAGCTAAGTATATACAATATCTCAGCAATGTTTATAAATCTGTGTGCACAAAAAATACTAGAGACAATGAAAAGCAAAAGTGAAACTTGTTCAAACATGTCCTACTCTGCCACCCCATGGACTGTGGCCCACCAGACTCCTCTGTCCATGGGATTCTCCAGGCAAGAATACTGGAGTGGGGAGCCATTCCTTTCTCGAGGGAATCTTCCCAACCTAGGAATCCTGCACTGCAGGCAGATTCTTTACTGTCTGAGCCACCAGGGAAACCCAAATATTGAAAACAATTATCTCTGCTGCATGCTTTAATCTTCCTTCCAGGTTTTCCTTCCTGATTATCTTCCTTTCTCTTCTACATTCCACTCCCCCCTCCATATTTTCCAAAGTTTCTACAAGGAATCTGTATCATAGTACACTTCAATTAAAACCTGTTATTTAAAAACAAAATGTTATTTCTGGGAGTATAGAAAGTTCAACTTGGTCATGCATTACCACCCACAGACACTGAAACTGTAGAAGGACATTACCTGTTTATCACTGTCCCTCTCTCAATGCTTAACATCCTTGACCTTGGGGGAACCCAGAAGAATGAAACATTTTGCCCAAGGTCATGTGGCAAGTTTGTAGTGTCACCAATAAACAAAGGCAGAGTCTACACAAAATCCTCAGGACAGGTTGTAATCCATTATTGCAATAGGGTAATGAGTCCAGCATGAACTGAACTTGACCTCCATATGAACCATGGCGTCTGAGCTTTTAAAAGGCAGGAGAGGGGAGGGAATGGAATAAGAAGGCTCAATAGAGGCAGAAAAGGAAAATTCACAAAAAGCAAAAAGGAACACACTGGTGCATGTGAAACCCATCAGGGTTTGCTAACTGGCACTTTCCTGGTGGGTGCTCACAGAAGATAGGTCTCCCCCACCTCCCACAGAGTCTGGATTTGGGGGTCCTAACTCCTAACCCTAACCACTAGACTATTCAGGTATGACCTAAATCAAATCCCTTATGATTATACAATCCCTTATGCTTATCCCTTATGATTTAAGGGACTAGATCTGATAGAGTGCCTGATGAACTATGGACAGAAGTTCGAGACATTGTATAGGAGACAGGGATCAAGATCATCCAATCCCAAGAAAAAGAAATGAAAAAAGGCAAAATGGCTGTCTGAGGAGGCTTCACAAATAGTTGTGAAAAGAAGAGAAGCGAAAAGCAAAGAAGAGGAAAGATATACCCATTTGAAGGCAGAGTTCCAAAGAATAGCAAGGAGAGATAAGAAAGCTTTCCTCAGTGATCAATGCAAAGAAATAGAGGAAAATAATAGAATGGGAAAGGCTAGAGATCTCTTCAAGAAAATTAGAGATACCAAGGGAACATTTCATGCAAAGATGGGCTCGATAAAGGACAGAAATGGTATGGACCTAACTGAAGCAGAAGATATTAAGAAGAGGTGGCAAGAATACACAGAAGAACTATACAAAAACATCTTCATGACCCAGATAATCATGATGGTGTGATCACTCACCTAGAGCCAGACATCCTAGAATGTGAAGTCAAGTGGGCCTTAGAAANTGAACTATGGAATGAGGTTCATGACATTGTACAGGAGACAGGGATCAAGACCATCCCCAAGAAAAAGAAAATGGTATTAGCTGATTGGAAAACTGAAGAGAGTGGTATAACCATAAGGTATAATAAAAATGATTTTATTCACAAAAAGAAAGATCCTTAGGAATGACTGTGCTAAGGTGAAGTCTCCTTAGGAAGAAAATATAAAACTTTTCATCAGGAAGCTCTGAGTAAATAGAAAAGACACAAAATATGTAAATATTTGCATTTTTAAAAGGAGGCTATAACATTTTTATACAGTTCTAATAAAATCACTAATGAATTTTTAGGAGATCGTGACAAAATTAATCGACAGCTCATAGGGAAGAGTAAATATGCTAAACTCTAGAACCTGGAGTGAAAGGGCATGTCGGCTCAGCCAGACAGCCACCCGTTTTAGGAAGTGCTGAAGTAAGGCTGCAAGGTCTGCCAGAGCAATGACTGAAGGAACAGAACGTGGTCTAGACAGATACCCAGGACATGGAGGGATTTGGTGCAGAATTAAAAGTGATATTGCAGATCAGTGAGTGAAAAGTGGTTTATTTTCACTCATAAAATGGAGGTGGCTGAAGAGTTGGTAATAAAACTGACTTGTGTTTTAAAGCCACCCCATTCTCCAGAGGATCCAACCTGGGTCTCCCGCATTGGCAGGCAAATTCTTTACCACTTGGGCCACAAGGGAAGTCCTTCAACCTCACATCCAGACTAAGTTCCATGGGGTCAGAAAGGTAAACATTAGCACATAAAACCTAAAGTGGAGAAGATGCGAGCTGACCTTGGGTGGGAAGGTTGTCTTGTGTCTGACACGATCAGTCATGTGATCAGGGGAAAGATTTAGGCATGAATACGTAAACGGCAACCACTCCAGTACTCTTGCCTGGAAAATCCCACGGACTGAGAAGCCTGGTAGGCTACAATCCATGGGGTCGCAAGAGTCGGACACAACTGAGCGAATTCACTTTCACTTTCATGTACAAATCCCAAGTTTTCATGTGCAAAAGGGCAAAGCACCAAGCATGGTCTGTTAAGATATTTATAGGGAGAACTTGAACAAAGAAGGCAAAAAACAACAGACACCTTGGTAGAAAATCCAGCTTGACCCTGGACAAAGTCATTGCTTGAGAAGACATGGGAGAAAGAACACGAAGGGCCATGTGGAAGCATGTTTAACTCATGGATGAGCCGCACGTAGCAGTGGTGGGTGCCTCTTCCTCCCCCAGTCCCATTGGCCAAATTCAGATGTGGGGACTAGACATGCAGTGGGGTGAGACTGGTGGGTGTGCTTTCTGAGGAACCAGCCCTCAAGCTTCATAATGACCCTTCAGGAGGCACCAGCCTGCTTTCCTGGACGGAGGGCCCCGTGGCCTCTGGAGTCACAGACACGTCCCCAGGAACAGAGTGCGCTCGGCCCACACCCCATGGTTTTGATCTAGACGCCCTCTCCAAGGAGCCCCACCTCCAGGGGTGGGGGAAGCAGGATGAAAACACGTCTCATAACCTCGTTGCTCCTCTGCAGACCGAGATCAGGGCAGGCCCACCTCCCGGACGGCTCACGTGCTCCGTCAAAGAAAGGTGTCTGCCATTCATTGTTGGTGAAACATTGCAAGAGAAAACAATCTCACACTCTTCATGGAGTTGGGAAATACAGGTCTCCACCAGGGCAGCATGGGCAAGAGGTTATGCTCCTCTCGTGGCCCGGGGGCACCTGTCCAGCTGACCACTGGTGTATCAGGCCCTGAATTTGATCGTCCCAGCCGCCAGCCACTGTGTGCCTGGGGGACAACGTGAATGAAGGAGGCGCCTTATTTCAAGGGGCTGAGTCACTGGGCTGTCAGGGGGTCCAGGGTGCTTTCAAATCGTGTGTGGTGTCCCAGGTGTCTGAGTGGTAAAGTGAAGTGAAGAAGATGCTGAAGACGGGGGTCCAACCCTTGGGCTGGGAAGACCCCCTGGAGAAGGGAACAGCAGCCCACTCCAGTACTCTTGCCTGGAGAATCCCATGGACAGAGGAGCCTGGAGGGCAGCTGTCTGGGCTTTGCAAAGAGTTGGACACAACTGAGCAACTAAGCAACAACCAAACCTCTTACATTCGTAAGAACGAGACTCTTAAGGAGCAGAGAGGGGCCCTGTAGGCACCCCGCGTCCGCCCAGCGGTCTGCGCTGGTCCCGGCCCAGGAGCCTCCTGGGAGAGGGCACTGGAGCCCCAGAGAGGAGGGCCCGCCAGGCCACAGGCATCCTCCAGGCCCGGCTGAGCAGAGAAGGAGCGGGACCTGCCTGGGGCCCCGGGCCTCCTGCACGCGACCCCTCCCCACCGCGAGGGAGCAGGCTCCATGCTGATGTGACAGGCGCTTCCTTCCCGCTGGGCCTTGACCCGCTGGCTGGCACAGCTCCTGTCTGTGGGCCCTGGGCTCCAGCTCTAGACCGGTGGCTGCTGGCCGCTGCCCAGCCACCTGGGAGAGAAGCGACTGTCCCTTTCCAAGCCTGTCCACCTTTAGGTCGTGACCCCATGGGCCTGCCCTGTGGGGCCGGAACACAGGCTCCCCGGGAATGTGGCAGCTGCTGCCCAGCACTGGGCACTTGCCCGACTGGAGGCTGGGTTTCCTGCCTCCGTCGTCTGGTCGCCACACGTCCTCCTCCCAGTAGTCTGACATCGAGTCACTCAGCACAAGCTGGCTCCCAAAGTGTAAATGCAAAATAGTTTTATGAACAGATAAGACATTTTTGGTGTGGCCAAAATATTTGGGATAAAGATTCGCATACGGAGAATTTTTAGATGGATTGTTTCTCCTACTTATCATACTGTTTTCCTGGGGGAAAGAAAAACACTTTTAAACAAGGAAAACATTTTTTTAAAAGCAATTGAATTTTCCCCTCTAGAGTAAAATGTAGTCTTCTCCACATGGCAGCCTCTGCAGGAAGATTTCCTGGGCCTGTGAGCTCTGTGGCTCTCAGAACTTCCCATCTTAGTGCTGTGTCTGAGGGAATGGAGGTCTCCTCACCCGCCCGGGGCTACAGCTGGTTGGACCAGCTCTGTCCCTCTGACCCAAGTGGGCCCATCGGATCACACGTTCCGGAAACTGAGAATCAGGGCTGATGAGGAAACTCAGAGCTGTGGCATCTGACGTCTCCCGCACGGACCAGAGAGGCAAGTGATGGAGCCTGCCCGTGCGGGAACGGAGAGGTCCAGGCGGGAGACGGAGGGCGGAGTCTGCCCGTGCAGGGCACCCAGCTCCTTCCTCCTCCGACTCCAGGCATCACCCGATGTCCTTACCATAAGTGCCCCCAGTTTTCACAGCAGGACAAGTGGGTTACGGCTTCTGTATCCAGGCCACACCTGCTGCGCCCTTCATCCTCTGGCGAATACTGGATGTTAGAAGTTCATAAGCGAGTTCCCAGGACCAGGTTCACAGCTGATAAAGCCTAGAGCCTTCCCCAGCTCTTTTGCCACATTCCGTTCTGGGGCGCGGGAGGAGGTGGCGTGCGGTGGGAGGGTCTCTGAACCTCAGGGGAGACTTCGGGAGGGCCCTGGGTCCATCGCACTTGGGGGAGGGGTTTGGCCATCCTGCTGCCTCTCCGTCTTTCTCTCTCAAAATTGAGAAATGTAAACAGGGGTCAGCTGTCTGCATTTCGGAAGCTCTTTGATGGATGAAGGAAAGGCTCCATGAGGCTGGGATGAGAACAGCGCACTTCCCTTGTGCACCATGTCCCAGACTACTGCCCACCCCAGGGGCCTCCCTGTAACAGAGTGTCCTTTGTGTCCTGACCTAAACTTTCCACTGCAGAATTCAGGGCTGTAAGAAGCCTCAGGGACTGTATGCAATGGCCTCCGTGTTTCAGATAAGGAAGCCAAGGCTTTGAAAGAGAAATTAATTCCCAAGTTACAAAGCTAATTAAAAGCACATTCTGGGACTAAAACTCAGATTTCCCTACTCTAGTCCAAACTCCTCATGGTCTTAACTATCTTAAATTGCTTTTTAATCATATATTTGAGGCTTCACTAGAAGGCCTCTTTCCAGCTTATCCTGAATCATTGCTTTGAGCTGTGTGCTTCTCTGGATTGCCCATATCTTTAGGACAGCTTAGAATCTAAATCCCTGTCTGGCAGAATAAATCCAGTTTTCAGAAGTTTCTCTCCAACTCAGCCATAGGCAATGTCTCCCTCCTAGACCATAGGAAGCAATTTTAAGTTTCCTGTTCCTCCTGTGTTTTCTTTTCTCGTCTCTGATCCAAAGAAAACCATAAAGTATATTGCAGCTAATCATGACTAGAAGCATTTCTGTATTAACAACATGAATCTTCAGATTTCTCCAGTCAGAAGAAATTCACTTTAATTTTTTATGTTTGTGTTTATTTTTTTGTTTGCTTGGCAAACAACATTGATAAAGTGCTGGATCTGGGCTTGGAGTGTTTGCCCAAAGACACCATGCTGTTGCAAACGCCTTCAGCGCTCAGAGTCCTGGGAGACTCCACGAGTTGTTCAGCTGTAGCTGGAGGCTGACATGAGAACCACTAGTTGGCCGTCTGCTCACACTGTGCTTTTTCCACACTCGGGAGACGAGGGCTGCCCTCCTCAGAAACCCAGGCCAACTCCTGAGAGCGGCCACGTGAGCCGTGGGTCA
Source organism: Neotragus moschatus (assembly GCA_006410615.1). NCBI lineage: Eukaryota > Metazoa > Chordata > Mammalia > Artiodactyla > Bovidae > Neotragus > Neotragus moschatus. Next base: position 6,857 of record SJYA01029395.1, on the reverse strand, counting down.
GCACAGCCTTCCGGGTGACGGGGGCTCCTCCTGCCACCTCCCCTTCCTCCCTGGAGACAACCCTGCCAAGACACGCAGGCCAACTAGCGTGTGTGCACGAGTGCGTGAACGTCTGTGAGCATGAGCCTGTGCGAGCGTGTGGTGTGTGTTCTGGACGCTCTGCTGTGATCACTGACTTATAGACCAATATGAGCGGAAAACGAATCTAAAATTGCCCTAACAGACTTAAGACCCCAATTCAGAATAATGGCGACATCGTGTTCTGACTGTGGCAAAGGATAAATGTTTCAAAAACTGGGAACTGAGAAAGTCAGGTTGTGTCTATATCCAGCTGGAATATTATCTTCCTTATATACCAGAACAATCCCCAGATGTGTTAAGAGCTGCACGTAAACACTTGAATTAACAACTCATAGCTTGGAGACGACTGGTTGTGAGTGCACATCGTCTCAGGCCTCATCCTTTGTGGAAATACAACAGACTGAGAGAAGGGAATTTCGTTTAGAAAGAAAACCCACCAGGATTAAATGGGCAGGAAGGGGTGAAGAGCAACGAGACTTTGGAAGATGGAGAGAAGCGGGCCGGCACCCTGATGCAGCAGCGAGTCGTGGAGCAGAGTCCTCGAGCCTCAGGCCGGGCAGCATCAGGCTCCTCTGGACCTGGGGGCTCCCGTCTTAACACAGCAAGATGGAAAGCCTGCTCGAGAGAAGTCCAAAGGCTGCTGTACCTCCGTCGCCTGTCTGCGTCTTTGGACACCCTCCCTGCGCTTCTCTCGGCAGAAACCTTGACGTTTAAGGGGCGCCAGGCTCTACTGAGGGCACCATCACTGTTTTGAAAACGTCCTCATTTGCATGTTGAGGTTCGTGTGTGAAGATCCCTCCTCTCTCAGCACTTCACCATTCAGCTCCCCAGGTCGGCAGCTGAAAGGTACAAGCAGGGAATCTGGAGGCTCTCTGCTCATCAGCAACAGAACGGGAGTGACGGACATCAGATGCTTTCCAACAACTCGTTCAGCCTACAGTGATTCAGACATAACACATGCCTCTCACCCCCCTGAACCTCCAACCAGCTTTTCCATCGCCTGGACCTCATTCCGAACAGACCTCAAGGATGGAATGCACTGACGGGAAGCCTCAGCAAGAGGGGCGAGACCTAAAAGCACGGGTTGAAAAACAGCCTGGAAGGAGCAGGAATTGTGCTGAGACGAGGAAAAGAAACTTGTCCTTATTGAAGCAAGAACAGAGTGTTATAAAAGAAGGAGCATTCAGAAAAAAAGGAAAACTCAGGAGAAAATGCTTTCTATTGCCAGCAGAAATGAAAAACTCACTAGAAGATTTGAAAGATTAAAAAAAATCACTAAAGATGGAATATATTAGAGCAAAATGTTAGAAAGTTATAAGACTATCCCAGAAGATTCAACATCCAAACCAAAGGAGTTACAGAAGGAGAAAACAGGGAAACAAACAAACAAACNTGAAAAACTCACTAGAAGATTTGAAAGATTAAAAAAAATCACTAAAGATGGAATATATTAGAGCAAAATGTTAGAAAGTTATAAGACTATCCCAGAAGATTCAACATCCAAACCAAAGGAGTTACAGAAGGAGAAAACAGGGAAACAAACAAACAAACAAATAGCAACAAAGGAACTGGAAGAAATTTCCCAGGCCCGTGAGATACGAGTTGCCAGATGGAAAGCACTTGCCTAACCACGTCCTTGGCACAGAGGATGGAGACAGGCCCACGCCGATGAAGAGCAGTTGGGCTTCAGAACACCTGGGAGCAAGAGGGAGATGCTGGAATGGCAGAGAGAAATGAACAGGCACAAAGGCTTTGAGCTTCTTACACACCTGAAGGTAAGAAGAAAATGAAGAAACACCTCCATGATTCTGAAGGAAGGTAATTTCTAACATTAAATTCCACACCCAATAAACTGATCCAACAATGTCAGAATAGAAGAAAAGCATTTTAAGATGTGCAACTCTTAAAGACTTTGCTGCCCAGGCACCATTTATGAGGAAGCTAGAGGATATTATGCTCCAATAAAATGAATAGAAAAGCGGAAAATGCAGGGAAGCAAAACGGGCCACACCTCCTGGAGGAGGTGCGCGGGGGCCTGTGGACGGGGCTGGGCGCCCACGCCAGGCCTCTGGGCTCCTGCTCTGCTCGTCCCAGCCCTCTGACCAGCATCTGGCTGGAACTTGGCCTGGTTTTCTTGACTGGGGAGATGAGGTCTCTGCTCTTTCCCACATACCATACCCTGAATTGGCTGAGGACGCTTGTTCGTCATAAGAGGTGATCTGCTCTGACCTGCAGCTTGAGGAAGGTCAGCCTGAGCAGGGGACATGGCTCAGCCCACCTTCTGCCTGGTCGCAAGACAGCTTAGCAAGCAAAAGTGGGCATCCTTGTCTTGTTTCTCAATTTAGCAGGAATGCTTTCAACTCTTCACCACTGAGCACAGTGCTGGCTGTGGGTTCTCAGTGCTGAGATGTGTGCCTTGCAGACCCACTTTGATGAGAGTTTTTAATCATGAATGGATGTTGAATTTTTGTCAAATACCTTTTCTGAGAATATTGAGATGATCATGTGGTTTTTACCCTTCCTTTTGTGCGTATCATTTTACCCTTCCTAATGTGGCGTATCATTCTGATTGATTTGTGAATACCGAACCACCCTTGAATCCCTGGAATAAATCCCACCAGACCACACATATATGCTTTTTATATAGTGTTGAACTCCAGTTGTTAATGTTTTGCTGACAGTCTTTGTATCCATAGTCATCAGACATGTATTCTGTAATTGTCTCTTTTTTTGGTATCATCTTTGTCTTGTTTTGGTATCAGGCTAATTAATGGTGGACTCACAGGATAAACCTGAGAGTGTTCCATCCTCTTCAGCTTTTGGGGACTAGTTTGAGGAGGATAAGTGTTAGCTCTTTCTATACATTTGGCAGAATTGCCCTGTGAAACTGCCTGGTCCTAGACTTTCGTTTTCAGGGAGCTCTTTTTCTTCCATTACAAATGCATTTCATTACTAGCGATTTCTCTGTTCAGATCGCTTCTTTCTGATTCGGTTTTGGAAGGTTATGATTCTGGAAGTGTGTTCACTTTCCAGGCTGTCCACTTTGTTGGCAGGTGACGGTAGCATTGTCTTATGACTTTTTCTATATCTGTGGTGTTGGCTTTTATTTCCCCTCTTATTTCTGTCTTATTTGGGCACTCTCACTTTTTCCCATGAGCTTGGCTAAGGTCCGTCAGTTTCGCTTACCTTTAAAAAACAGCTCTGTGCTTCACCGACCCTTTCTGTGTTTGTGTCTACTTCATCCATGTCCTATCCGACCATTTTCTTCCTTCTGTTGACTTTGGGACTTGTTTATTCTTTTTCTTAGAAGTCCTAACCACAGTAACCAGACAAGGAAGAGGCAGGAGCACCCAGACTGGAGGGAAAAATGAGCATGCCGCTGCCTGCAGGTGGCGTGGCACCATGTGCAGGAGATGCTGGAGCCTTGCTGGAAATCTGTTAAAACTGATAAGAGACTTCAGTAAGGCTTCAGGATGCAAGATCAAGGCACAGTAATCTCCCGCTTTCCTGTATACTAATAATAAGCAAACAGGAAGAGAAAGCAAGGAACAAACTCATCTAAGATTACACCACACAGGACAAAATAGGAATAACCTTAACCAAGGGAGTAAAATACGTGTACTCTGAAAATGATAAAACTTGGATGAAGGAATTTGAAATAATGTAAAGAAATGGAAAGATGTCCCATGTTCCTGGATTGAGAGAAATAATGTTGTTAAACTGTCTATACTACCCAAAACACTCTACAGATTTATTTAATCACCTATCAAAATACCCATGACACTTTTTTAAACAGAACTAGAACAAATAATCTTAAAAGTTATACGTAATCACAAAAGGCCCTGAATTATGGAAACAATCTTGAGGAAAAAAAAAAACAACTAGAGACAGCACCCTCTCTGACTTTAGACTACACCACAAAGCTGCAATATTCAAAACAGTAAGGCACTGCCCCCGCCCCAACAGATACATAGACCAACAAAGCAGGTGAGAGAGCCCAGAGGTAAACTGTGCGCTTATGGCCGATTAACCTGCAGCAAAGCAGGCAGCGGTATGCAGCGGGGAGAGAGGCTCTAATGAGTGGAGCTGTGAAAGCTGGAGAGCTCCGTGCGAGAGAATGAGAATATCCTCCAGCACGGTATACAGAACTAAACTCAGAATGGATTAAAGACCTAAATGTGAGACCTGAAACCACAGAAATCCTGGAAGGAACGTAAGCAGAACACTCACTGAATGAATTGTAACATCACTTCTTTGGATCTGTGTCCTAAAGCAAAGGAAACAGCCCAAATAAACAAATGGGACCTGATAAAACTTAAGAGATTTTTCACAGCAGAGGGAATAATTGAGAAAAAGAAAAGATAACCCACTGAATGGGAGAAAATATTTGCAAATAGTATGACCAATCAGGGGTTAATATCCATACTATATAAACAGCTCATATAACTCAAAATCAAGAAAATAATCTGATTTAAATTGAGCAGAATACCTGAGTAGATACTGTTCCGGAGAAGACGTAGTGATGGCCAACAGGCAAGTGAAAAGATGCTCTGCTTTGCTAATTATCAGAGAAATGCGGGTCAAAACCTCACGCGGCATCACCTCATCCCTGTGGCCCTCACCAGAAAGACCGAGAGTAACAAATGCTGGAGAGGATGCGGGGAAAAGAGAGCCCTCACCCACTGTTGATGGGAGTGCAAATCAGTGCAACCACGGTAGAAACCACTGGAAAATTTCCTCAAGAAACTAAAAGCAGAGCTACAGTTCAGTCCAGTTCAGTTCAGTCGCTCAGTCGGGTCCGACTCTTTGCGACCCCATGAATCGCAGCACGCCAGGCCTGCCTGTCCATCACCAACTCCCGGAGTTCACTCAGACTCACGTCCATCGAGTCAGTGGTGCCATCCAGCCATCTCATCCTCTGTCGTCCCCTTCTCCTCCTGCCCACAGTTCCAGTCGGGGTGTGTATCCGAAAGAAACAAAATAAACATAGCAACATGATTTGCAGAAGTTAAGATATGAGAGCAACCTAAGTGTCCATCAACAGATAAACAGAAAACGAGGTAGTACATACGCACAATGGAATAGTGTATGTATACGTGCTAAGTCATTTCAGTTGTGTCCGAGTCTTTGCGACCTCGTGGACCGTAGCCCACCAGGCTTCTCCGTCCGTGGGATTCTCCAGGCAAGAATACTGGAGTGGGTTGCCACTTCCTCCTCCAGGGGATCGTCTCGACCCAGGGATCGAACCCGTGTCTCTTGTGTCTCTTGCATGGCATGTGGGTTCCTTACAACCAGTGCCACTGGAGAACCCCACAGTGAAATATTACTCAGTCTTAAAAAAGAACAAATCCTGCTACTTACAACATCATGGATGAACCTAGAGGGTATTTTGCTTAGTGAAATCAGAGAAGGACAAATGCTGAATAGTGTCCCTTTTGCGTGAAATCTGGGCCCCAGTGCCCCAGGAGAGTCCCGAAGACGTCGGGGGAGGCTCTGCAGCAAGCAGTGACGTGGACCCCAGGGTGTGGACCCGTGGAGAGCAACTGGGGTCGACCAGAGCTCCTCCCTGGGGACCGGGCAGAGCTGTGTGGAGTCTGAGGAGTGCGTGGGGGCAGGGGGCAGCAGCAGGTGAGCAGGCGCCCATGTGGCTGAAGGGAGCTCGGCTGGGAATTGAGGGGTGATGCGGGAGTGGGCTCTGAGAAGGGGGCTCTGTGATCCCGTGTTTCCGAGGTGGTGAGGGGGCTTAGTGCGGAGAGCAGAGCTGGTGAACACTGAACCTTGGGAGCGGGACGAGCCTGGAAGGTGGGAACGAGGTCAGGGAGGCCCGGGAGCACTGGGGCCGGGTGTGTGTGATCCTCCCTGTGCTGTGGGTTTTCTCCAGGATCATGTTTGCTCAGATGTAGGCAAAAAAAGCGGGTTCATCTCAGGCTGGATTTTCTCCAAGTGGATGAGATGAAGAGTCAGGGGGAACATTATTAGGGGCGTTGGAAAGGGTAGGACCTCAGTTTTCAGGTGTGTAATAACTGGTGAGAACACATCGCAGGTGGCTGGTGAGTTTCAGAGCCCGTTTGGCTCAGCTATGGTGCCCAGCAGGGGTCACGCCGCCATCTAGGGGCAGCTGCGGAAGGCCTTGTTATATGAGATTGGCATCTAGGTCAGTTCGCTTTGAGTGGAACAGATGCCCCTGTGCAGTGTGGGTGGGCCTCACCCAGGACACTGAAGACACTGCAGGAAAATCTGGTAGTCACCAGGAGGAAGGAATTCTGCTGCCTGCAGATGGGGACACGGATACCTCGCCTGAGTTTCCAGGACTCAAGACGGCAACACCATTGTTTCCCTGGGTCTCTAGTCTGCAGGCCTGCCCCAGATGTCAGACTTGTCAGCCCTCACAATGTTGTAAGCCGATTCCTTAAGATAAGCCTCTCTGGATAGATAGGGCTTCCCTGATGGTTCAGTGGATGAAGAATCCACCTGCAATGGAGGAGACTCAGGAGATGCGGGTTTGATTCCTGAATAGGGAAGATCTCCTGGAAAAGGAAATGGCAACACACTTCAATATTCTTGCTTGAAAAATCCCATGGACAGAAGAGCCTGGCAGGCTACAGTCCAAAGGGTTGCAAAGAGCTGGACACGACTGAGTGACTAAGCATGTATACACAAACTGGTCAGATGGATGGATAGATGGACAGATGGATGGACGGATGGATGGATGGATGGATGGGTGGGTGGATGGATGGGTGGATGGATGGGTGGGTGGATGGATGGATAGATGGGTG